>JBBPKO010000049.1:0-31779 GCA_038089295.1 Xerocomus amazonicus
GAGGTCCAGCAGGGTGAGTGGGTGTAAGACAGTTAGGCGGGGTGCTCTTCGAAGACGGGAACGGGATCAACCTGTTCTAATCACCATCTATACCATGGATAAATGTTGCATCTCAACGTCCTTTTTCACGATCACGCTGCCATCGTGTATACTGGTTCCAAGCAAGCGTGAAGTTGAAAGACGAACTGCTACACTATCGCGATCTAAGCTATCAATGGTTGTACTCCTCTCTTGACTAGTCCCCTGTCGCCGCATCAATTTCGGCAATAAATCCTAGACCTCAGCCACATAACGACCCCCTTTGTCGACTTGGAAGTATAGCCGACCGCCATAGGGATCATAGTCCCGAAGCGTATACAGAAGCGAGAGCCATAGGACGCAAGGGTACTTTCGGACCTTGGCCGCAGGCTCGCCGTCAGCACCATCCTCGCGTATATACGCCGAAACAATCTCTGCTGTCGATGTAGTCAACAAGTAAAACACAAGCCTGTGGGTTGCGGTGGACAGCAGTGTGCAGAGATGCAGGACATGCGGGAGTTTCGCTGGGTGCGGTGACCACATGAGGAGGGACGCGATACAAGCCGTTTTCAAAGTGGTCTGTTGGGGGGTATTATTGGGAAGGTTGTCGCCGTGAGAAATTCACGTCTAAAATCATCTCACCTTGATTGCGTCGTATCTTTCCAACACGCGCTCCAAACTGCTCGGTATTGATACCATTCGAGTCGGAAAACCCAGAATGGAGCACTAGAAGTGGTCCGAAATTAATATTCTCAATTTTTGAAAACTCTAGATTTCGGAATTGAGTAACCTCAAAATGAAAATTTTATTCTATGCCTATCGGTCATCGTGCAAATTACTCGCCTACCTCCTGCGAGTCAGAACGTACGAATACCGATTCAATTTCATGAGCTTGTTGAGCAGTTATTCAATGCCGAAGACTTGTCTTTCTTTTATTTTATTTTTTCTCATGGCGACAACCTTCCTGAAAAGGTTAATAAGTTTTGTAACCCCATTGGCATACACATATCTTGCTGCACCGTGTAGATGTAGCATAGTCGCCCCTTGTTCTCGCCGCCCACAGAGATCATGGTTGAGTTCCGTTCCGCCCAATCCCTCAGTGTTCCCGCCATTAGCCACGGTGGACTTTCATAGGTGAGCGGAAATGGGTGGTCGGGCAGGTTCAAGAGGCTGATGACGAGCAATGCGCTCGTGTTCAAGGCGAATCTATCCTGAATGGAAATTGCTACGGCGGTTCCATAGAGCATATGACTTACCGCCTTGTGCTCTAGGTACACATCGCGTATTGCGCCGTAGGTGCACTACGTCCCGATCCAGGTATCCTACACCAATCTCAATGACGCACTCGCGTTTTTCAGGGCGCATGATCAACTGGCCAGACGAATCACCATGGCAGGCCGGTCGTGTCGTCAGGCATATTGGCGAAGAGAAGACATGACGGCGTGTTTCTATCGGCCGTTGTTGGAGTACGCGCGGGTGTCGAGTCTCGGTCGTGCGTCAATGGATTATGTAGAGTGAGGTATATTTTGTACAGCTACCAGAAACTGAAGCGTTATAGAAGAAACGGTGGCAGATGGGGAGCGCCCCTCGTAGACGAATCGTACCGTTCTTGGGGTGTGATAACTGGGCTCGCAGCGGGGCGATACTTGAACTCTTTCGAGTATCTAATCGCTGGTGTGGGTGTGAATGGAACAACGCGAAGACGAAGACGCATCAAGAAGCGTAGAAAATCTCTGGACTGCGTGTGGGTGATCTGAGGTGGAACACGAACTAGACGAGAATGGCAAGGAGCACGAGGAGTAGGGCGCGTTTCCAGGCTGCCATGACTTTGTTCTGCTCGATGATGGTCTCGGACATGTTGCTGTGTTTTAGCTTATGGCTCGTCGTCGTACAAACATCAAATCCAGTGCCGTTAAGGACGACAAAAGCGGTGTGTCATTTTTAGCAATTCTGTGGAGAAATCTCACCGTCCCATTCGTAGAAATGGCGTTCTCGGGCGATGGCTCGGGCGGGGGCAGCGAGACGGTCTAACTGAAGACGACGTTGAAGAAGAGGAGCTCGACAACGAAGATGAGCCAGAAGGGGTCAGGCTTTTGCTCTATTGACTATAGTGATAACAAGACGACATCCAGCAGGACTTGGAATCGGATGAACTGTCGCCCCCGCCGTCTCCCCACAAACCACGGCTGAAAATCAAACTTAAGCTGCCTCGAATCCTCAGCCAAAACGCGTCCTCGAGCCATAGTCGGGCAACCTCGACGCCAGGTGGTCCTAGTGAACCACCCCCACATTGCGGTATTTCTAGAGGAACGCTGTGTTGTTTCGCTCATTCTCTCTCCCGCTGTGAATAGTTGGTAGATAGTGACGCGGACATGGATTTTGACATTGAATCGGAGGGAGAGGACGATGATAGGGACAAAGACCGGGATATGGACGAAGTAGACACAGACAAACGTCCAGGCAGGTCCACGCCCCCCATGACCTTGCGCCAGGCTGTCCCCGCTAGCGTCGTCGACTCATCCCACGTCTCACTCCGTTTGTCGCTTGTCACTAATACGGTGGTGAACATAACTTATGGCGACAAGAACGATGACTTGTAACAGAGTCGTCACGGAAGAAGAAGCAGTAATATCCCATCCTCGTTCTCTATCTCCTGTGCCTAGCTAAATCCCACCCGTCCTATCATCACCTTACCTGTTCCCACCCCATACTTGCTGCCTGACGTTTTCAGCCCGTGTTTCCTCGCTCTTCTCGACGCCTTCTCCACCCTGTCCTCCATTTCGACAATCCGTCATATTCACACTTGTATTCAATTATGTCCATCTCGCCTGCCACGGTTTGCAACATGCTGAAAAGCCCTTCGAGTTGCGGTTCGCGATGGTGACGGGAAGCTGACTCTGCTACGGATCATCCAGGAACGACATATGAATTCCGGGTTCGCACTCTTGTCGCTCATACCGTGGTCGGCGACGCATCGGCCCCACGAGATGCTCCATCTCGCGCCTTAGATGTAGTTTGCGGGGGTTCAATGAAGTGATCTGGACGTTGTGGAGGATGCAAAGGTCTGACTTGAGCACTGACAGAGTTGTTGTGTATGGATACAGAGATTATCAACATCAATCATCCATAATTACCTTTTTCGACTCCCTGATCGATTTGTATTATGTCCCGGATTCCGTACCAAAGCCGTCTTTTCTTTTTCTCCCTTGAAGCTATGCCACGGGTGCCCAAGGTCGACGGTGACATTTGTCCGAGTCACATCAATCGGCAAGTGGCTACAAGACATGGTAACCTGGCAGTCACTCATACCGGGCTGCTCCGCATCCCCTTGGTGCCTCGCCGGATGGTATCTAGCTTCTAGACGACAGGAAGGAGCAACAGTACGTGCCGTTAGTATTCTTAATACATGCTCTTGCTCTTCGTCCCATGAGTGTCCCGTGCATGCGCATCCATAATACAGTTGTTGCACCTGTAACATGATATATGACATCTATCTAGTTGCGGACAGTCGTGTGTTTTAATACAGCTATAATATAGGAATACTCTCGACGTCCTATTCTGAAATGTTAGGAGTGCCGCGACGACGTTTTGGGCTCGGTTCGGGTCCTGGACTCGCTGCACGTTTCAACCCTGTAGACACTCCAATTGAGCTTTCCCACACAGTTTGCGTATTCTGAATATGGCTAGCATGCCTCTCTTTTTGCTTTTCTGTGAATCGGTTCGAAGAAGAAATGGGTAATTTGGGATCGGCCATGTCATCTGCAGGCCAGTCCATCCTATCCAGAGCTTCCTCCATCGTGTCAATGAAAAACGAGGAAGAATTCAGGTTTCGGATATCTTCATCATATTTCTCAATCCCGTCTTGAATCCTTCTGGAGTTTTTATCATCAATGCGATTTATCAATTGAGCTTGCTTCCGCTGCTCGTATGTCGGTGGATCTGCAGAATAAAGGGACTTAAATGGTTGCCTCAATCCTTTAAGGAGACCCTCGAGGGGAGTAGGCTGCTTAGGTTTAAAGTTTGCAGATGGATATGCACCGCGTCCCAGGGCATCAGCTTTGCCACGTCCCCCCATGTCTTCTCCTTCATCATAGAAACATTCATCGAAAATACGCAAGTCCAATCCACGGTGAATAGCCCGGAAGGACTCATCAGCAGGGACAAAGCGTAAGGTGATCCATCCCAGCACATGCAAGAATGACTCGAGATCGTCCGTTAATGTGTGCAACTTTCTCGGGTTATTCAGTATATTTGCAGACATAAATTGCCATGTCCCCTGGTTAGATCCAAGTATGTCAGCACCCAAGACAGATCCCACATACACGATGTCATACCGTGCGATAAGGCCGCCTCCTTGAAACCTCGTCCACTTTTTTGGCCAATTCCCAGTCAATCAAAAGACCCCTGCCCTTGTCAGTTACAATGATATTCCCTGCACTGACGTCACGATGCAGAATCTTTGCGACTTCAAATGCATGTGAGTGGGCTGCAAGTCGAAACGTAAATATAATCGCCATACAGAAATAGGGTCAGCCTCACCTTTTAGTGCATCCAGGACGGCTGTCACAAGTTGTTTTGTGCAATCAAACTTGAAGAGCGGACGGCCTACAACCCCAAGGACGAGCCGGTAGTGCTGGAGTGGTGAGATACTCGGCTTTACACACAACCATTGTGTGTTTACAAACTCTTGCGTTCGTGTCTTGCCCCCTTCAACATCGCCACCAGCGACAAGCTCTGGGATATTGGGCGTGTTATGGCAGTGCAGAATTTCATAAATCTTGTGTTCAGGCATTACTTCATCATCTGAAGGATCCGGAGAGTATCGCCAGGTGTCCTTCAAGTAGACGATCTGCTCCTTGCACCAAGGGTCTTCATTCATCTCTGTAGACCTGTCTTGCTCTCCCTCATCGACATTTTGATGGGCTGGAATCCATAGAACAGGCAAGGAGCGAGTACATCGGCTGGCAAGTGAATGGTTTACAGACAGTGGTCTCGGTCCGTATGCATAGCCCTGACCGACTAAGCCAGGAATGGTGTATCGGTATAGTAGAACACCGTTGTCCTTGACCCCGAGTTTCTCTCTCACCCACGCATCGACCTTGGGAGAAAGATCTGCTCGCTGTACAGATTCATCATGTCCGCGTTCCTTAGCAGACATGTAGTTGAATTTCCATAAGAATTCAGCCAATATCTTTGGATTTTTGCGATAATCAAATGACTCTGTCACCGTTGTGCCAGACTGGTCCCATCGGAGGAACCTAGCATTGTCACCCTCGATCAAAACTGAAAAAGAGAAGTGCCGAAATTGCATGCTGTGATGGGCTCCGGCATAGTGTGCCATTTGCCCTCGTGTGTCAATACCACTGACGGTATCTGGCGCGAATGTCTTGTCCTCAGTTGCTATTTCACATCCTTCATCTGTATCCTTTGGATCCCGGAATGCAGCACCCTGTGCCCTTGTCTTGAATTCTATCCAGAGTTCCATCGCTGAGAAATCAGTCCTGTCCGGAACAAAACCTCCATCTACCCAGTTATAGACTGAAATGTCGGTCTTCAAATCGAGGTTGTTCACAGTGTCCTCTTTACTGCTGGTATTGACAGCCTTCAGGTGAGGTATCCATGATTCAATTGTAGTAATCTAACAAAGTAATCATTGTCGCGTGATGGACATTGTGCAATGTCATATACACTCACGAATTTGTCATACCTTGCACTCTCTGGCCCAGTGCCAGGGACTTGATTAAACTCATCTCCAGATAGTGCTGGTGCTGGCAAGGACACTGTAGCATGAGAGAGAAATTTCTCAAAGAATATATGAATGGGCATTGGGCCCAACCAGTGGCAACCCATATCCTGGTTGAGTTCTTTTCTTGTGTCTTTGAGATCGCAGGCCTCTGTGGCGAATTTCTGGCTTGGACCGTACTTTCTTTTAACTGGTGTTGATTCAGTGGCACAGGCAGGTTGAGATTGTTGATTTCGGACATATTAGGGGACATGTTAGGGGATGATTAGGGGGCATATTAGGAGACATGAGATCTTATCTCGGCAGCAGTACAGTAACCCACCACGAGCAAGGCACGAGTAGAGCCACAGCATAGGTAAGCGGCGCGCGTCCTCCTCTTCCTGCGCCTCCACTTGCCTGCCGCTCGTCTGCTCTGCACCACGCCTTTTGTCACACCCTGCGTCTTCTCGCCGTGAGTGTCTTCTCCTCTTCTCCTCCTCTCGCGCGTCTCCGTTCTTTCAAGATCTCTTCAGCGCTCCACGCAATCCGCCTCCTGCTCTTGGTCCCTCGCACCCTTGCACTCCTTCTCATTCCTTCCCCCTTCATTTACTTCCCCACGCTCCGCCATGAACATCCGGATGCTTTTCAAGTGGTCCACCAAGCCATCATGGATGCCTACCAGGAGGCCTGGGAACAAGTTTTTGAACGTCTTCCAACAGCCGGTTGCGGTATCATGCCCAACACCCAGTGCGCGAAGAACCTCAGGAAGGACAGATCCCCCCGGTCCCGGCCAGCGGGTTTCCCCTGAAACTGATGTGGAAGCCAGGCCTGTTCCTGTTACTTTCGGTGACCCCCCAAGCCGAGGTAAAGAAGAAATCCAAACTTGGCGGTTTCGATGAATCCGAATCCTTGCCGCTCACGTAGACGGTGACCCCGTGCACATGCCCCCGCCGGCTTCGTTGGTGAACGGACACCCTGACCATCCCAAACCCACCGGTACGGATCCGATCCGTTTGAACTGTTCACACCACGGCGTCTTCCGAGCGTTAACAGAGCGAGCATTGTTGTCCTTCGTGATGTCTCTTGACCAGTCCACACAAGATCATGTCATCATCGATCTGATTCGGAGACGGAGGGCAAGATCACGTTCGAACCACTCGGTCCACGCAGCCAGTTGTCTTGAACGCAATACGCCTGCGGCTCTTCCAACGGCACTGGTCGTATGTTTTACTTGTTGACTACATCGACAGCAGAGATTGTTTCGGCGTATATACGCGAGGATGGTGCTGACGGCGAGCCTGCGGCCAAGGTCCGAAAGTACCCTTGCATCCTATGGCTCTCGCTTCTGGATACACTTCGGGACTATGATCCCTATGGCGGTCAGCTATGCTTCCAGGTCGACAAAGGGGGTCGTTATGTGGCCGAGGTCTAGGATTTATTACAGGGGACTAGTCAACAGAGGAGTACAATCATTGATAACTAAGATCGCGATGGTGTAGCAGTTTGTCTTTCAACTTCACACTTGCTTGGAACCAGTATACACGATGGCAACGTGATCGTGAACCTAGGAAAAAGGACGTTGAGATGCAACATTTATCCATGGTATAGATGGTGATTAGAACAGGTTGATCCCGTTCCCGTCTTCGAAGAGCACCCCGCCTAACTGTCTTACACCCACTCACCCTGCTGGACCTCGCAGCGATGAAGGCCACTTGGACATCCCTTCCAGGTGTCCCACTTCCCCGTCGACAGAGACACCATCTCATTTGGTCATCGTAGGGGCAACACTGGGAACAAGTCTTTGCCCCCACCTCCACCTACCGATGGGGACCATCTTCCTCCCAAGCCTACTATTGCCGACCGTCCACCCCCCCCCTCTACCCCCGAGGGAGACCCCTGCTCACGTAGACCACAGAAGGGGAGATGACTCCATGCACATGCCTCCCTCGGCCTCGTCCATGAATGGACACCCCCACCACCCCAAGCCTACCGGCTCCTTCCATCCACCACCACCTTCTGACTCTCTGCTGCCCCCTTCGGCCACTGCGGATGGGACACACTAGAATGAAACAGCCTTGATGGCTGTGCCTGATCTCGTTCCTTGCACACGTGAGTTTTCGCCATCATTAGCTGCACCTTTACTAAATACGAAACAGAGGTCAGACGACGATGCACACAACCTATATTGACCGCATCAATGAGTGATCCACAAGATTTGAGTGTGTGTCACTGCCAATGTATAGAATAAACGTAACTGTACAACAAATTTCATAGTCTCGCTCAATTCAGACATCACCATGCGATCTTCCCCGACCTCTTACACCATTACTGGCGAGCACCAGTCGACACAAGGGTCGGTAGTGGTCCTCCCCAAGGGATGAATCATGCCACCCCGGTGTCATCGCATTCAGACCTACCCAGTAAATCCCAAACCTCGATGACAGCACACCTCACCGTAGCAGATTGTACGCATATCAAGCCACGATAGGGATCATAGTCCAAGAGCCTACGCGGCGTCGGAAACCGCAGCACACAGGGGTATTCTCTAGCTCCAGACTCTGATTTCTCGGAGCCCCCACCGTCGCTGTGTATGGTGTACTCGAACGCCGCGACGGTCCCGCACGTCCAGGGTGGTACCATGTAAAACGTGCGACCGACACCGTTGAGGGAGGGGCGATGGAATATGTTTCGGGGGAAACGGCCGGAACCGAGCGGCTGGAATGTGATCGTGCCAACCCTGTCACGATGAGGCCTCCCGGAAAGGCGGAGAGTGCCGTATCTCAGAAGAGGGATGTCGCGGCGAGAAGACTCGAATGTGCATAGATGAACCATGATGAGGATGTCCTGTGTCTGTGGGTCAGAAACCGCATCGTGCAGGAGAACGAGCTGGTCCGAGAGGCTGTCTGGGATAGTACCACGGTGTGAGCAGCACAGGGTAGGAGCCGAACCCTGGTGCGTATTTGGAGGGGGGAGAACGAATGCATTGACGAGTGTACACCACCCGGTTGCAGAGGTGTAGAACGACCAGACCAAAAGGATATGTGTTGACGTGGAGATACTGGTGATAAAAAACGTTGTATCTTCCGGTGTCTGTACATAACAAGCTGTGAGAGAGTGACACCGTGCAATAGAATAAGGGTGCCTACTTCGTCTGTCTTCCACATCGCATCGGTGATAGGAAGCAAGAATTGCGTGCGTGTGAGCATGTCCAAGGCGACAACACATCGCTCATCCATGGGTGGGGGACTCACGCTGCCTTGAACGACAATCGCTCGAGGGCCAAGGTCAACAGAATGGATGTTGAACATTCTACATTGGAACCGGTGAACAAGGTCCAGTACCACTCTCGATTGTTCCGTAACATTCAACGAATAAACCGAGCTGGTAAATGCCAACTGAGCCGACACAGTACCATCTCAAATGTCAACCAAAACTTACATCTGACACTGATTTTTTTTCTTTCCTTCTTCCTTCAGGACCACACATGCAAACGGGCGACCGTTGACATCAATGGCAGAAACAGAATGGACCGACGTCAGAGTCCCGCTCGTCGGTTTGTAGAGAATACTGGCACTCGAGCCGCTGTCAGACGCGCGGTGGCTCAGGTCATAGCATTCAACTTTCTTTCTTAGTGCGACCAACAAAAATCGCCCAAAGATCAAGCTGACATGAAGGGAGACGCCCGCATGCTTTATTTCCCCGATCTTGTGCCCCAGCTTCTCGCTCTGGACGGTACTGGCTGCGTGCCGAAGCTTGTGATCTAGGCGGAAACTTGGGACGAGCGCGTTCTCCAAGTCCGTGGCAGATTGTGAGTGGAATGGTCCGGGGGGATGAACGAACGCTGCTCTGCGATGGGCGTCCGCCCATACACCCCTGCAGTAGCTGACTTGACATAGATATCGCGACACCTAGGACATCGGCATATCTTCACGGTACGCGCTAAAAAGTACCACAAGCAACACACCCTACGGATTTGAAGAATGTCTGGAACATCCAGATAGCGGCAAATCCCAAACAAAATTTCCGCTGGAAGTCGGTCAAGAGAGAGTGCTGAAGGCATGAAACAGTGCAAGCTGTGAACGCGTATTATCAACTTCATCTTCTTTCCACCATACTTCTGTCCGCTCCGCTTCCGAATCACTAACCCCTTTACGCAAGTCCGAGGCGTTCCGTTTTTCCCCACCGCTACTCCACAGCGCGTGCTGGCAACGATGGTGCCGTTTCACTTGCAGTACCCTCAACCTCGACCGCTCGAGCTTCGATTGGCGTTCAATCAAAGTCTGAAATCATTCATGAAAGGCATCGCTATACCTCTGCAAACAAGATCGTACGATCATCGAACACCCCGTTCCTTCAGCCATTCTTTTTAGTCTATTGTTGGCCTGCTAAATAGTATAGACGGGTTATATCTCATCCTTGCTTCCGCAGCCATCCAAAAGCGTCTCGCATAAACTAGAGCCGGGCAAACGCGCATCACCCATCATATTCAAATGCGACTCTTTATACGTGTTTGTCGAGAGAGATGCACACGAGAAAATGTGTTCGTGGAACAGATGGTTGTCATACAGCAGGTTGTTCACCAGCGTTTTCACGATATCATTATTTTGAGTCCACTGATCAGAGAATGTGGATGGACGACTGAGCTGAGCGTCGGCTCTTACTTCTTACATGGGCCCGATTGACACCGGTGGACCCCGGCCGTTGCCAGTATCTAACATCCCCGTATTTCGTCGAACGGGGGCGCGGCCCATCCCCACACTTGAGAGCAGGCTCCCGAAAAGTCGTTCCGTTCGCCGACTCACCCAGTAAGGCACCTAAGCACCATACCCCGGACAAATGTTGCGTGCCAACGTTCTTTTTCCCCGACAGTGTTCAGACTCACGACCACGTTGTCATCGTGTATGCACTGGTACTAAGCAAGCATGAAGTTGAAAGACGTACTGCTACACTATCGCGATCTCAGCTGTCAATGATGGTGCTCCCCTCTTGACTAGTCCCTCATCCCCGCATCAATTTCGGCAATAAATCCCAGACCTCAACCACATGGCGACCCCCTTTGTCTACCTGGAAACATAGCCGACCGCCATAGGGATCATGGTCCCGAAGCGTATACAAAAGCGAAAGCCGTAGGACGCAAGGGTACTTTCGGACCTTGGCCACAGGCTCGCCGTCGGCACCATCCTCGCGTATATCGTACTCAAACGCTGAAACGATCCCTGCCTTCGGTGTGGTCGACAAGTAAAACATACGACCGGTGCCGTTGGAAGAGCCGCGAGCGTATTGCGCTTGAGGCAACTGGCTGCGTGGACCGAGTGGTTCGAACATGATCTCGCCCTCCGTCTCCGGATCAGATCTTTTCAATCGGAGGGCGGCGCTTATTAAAACGGGGTTGGTGGCATTTGGAGAGTCGTACAACTCCGTCCGTACGATGATGACATGATCTTGTGTGGACGGGTCAAGACCGACATCATGAAGGATGACAATGCTCGCTTTGCTAACGCTTGGAAAGACGCCGCGGTGTGAACAAGTCAGAAGGATCGGATCCGTACGTGTATTTGAAGGCGGGATACGGAATGCGGAAAGGAATGTGCAGCACCCTGTCGTGTATTCACAGACCGACTTGACGAAAAGAATGTGCGTCGACGTCGATATGCACCTACACAAGGTACTCTGTGCCTAGCGTCATACATATTCACTTTTTGCGCAGATGGGTAAAGCGTTTAGGAGCACTCACTTGGACTCTATCCCCCATCGCGTCGGCGGGTGAAGGAAGCAGAAGCTGCGTGCGTGAATGCACATCTAACGCGATCACTTGCCAGACAGACGCCCCGACGGTACCTAGAACAAGAATAACACGCGGACCGAGATTGGCAGAGTGGACAAAAAAAATTCTGTATCTAGACTTGTGAAGGAGTTCGAGCGTTACTGTAGACCGCCCCGCCACACGGAGCGAATGGATGGAACTGTGTAGTTGGTTATCGGTTTATCACCCACGTCAGTTGAACAAAAAAAGACATTGTCCACGTACACCTCTGACTGATATTGCAGTTTTTCTACCACGACCACACACGCAAACGGGCGACCATTCAGATCGATGGCGAAAACAAGGTGAACGAAAGCCAGAGCACCCTCCGTCGGTTTGTGAATAACGCTCCCACCAAAACCCGGTTCGTCCTGATCCAGCTCCAGATCGTAAGCACGAACATGGTCCGCGAACCCGACCAACAGGTATCGTCCAAACGCCAAACTAACACAGATGGAGGCGCTCGTGTGCGGGATCTCTCTGTGTTTAAAGAACGCTTCTGCGCAGGTGACATCGCTATCGCTGTTTCGGAGATGTTGGTCTGTACGACAACACGTGACAAGCGTGTTTTCGAGGTCTTGTGCAGTCTGGGAAGGAAATGGACCGGGCGGCCGAACGACGTCCGCGTTATGATAGGCGCGCACCCATACCTCCCTGTAATAGCTGATGTGGTTCAGATATCGCGAGACCTGTGCTCGTCTTTTTTTGAGCACGAGGCACGGATGAAAACCTGTGATAACTGTACCCTGCGCACGCGAAGGAAGTCTGGGACGTCCAGATGGCGAAATACTACCAGCAGAACGTCAATCGGAAGCTGATTGAGCGAGAGTGACATGAGGTTGGATGCCAAGGTGCGAGCTGAAACGGCTTTTATGGCTGCTTTTTCAATAGCAAAGTGTAACGTAGGGTGACTTACGGCGCAATTGTATTTCTTTCAGGGAGTGTGGCGCCCACTTGACAATTGTAATATATATATTTCGTGTTTGTGGTGCTGCCCTGGGTGTTCGTGCCTCGCCCTGGGGTCACGTTGGCGGGTCCTCTACCAATTTAAGAAGCTCCTTGATTTCCGCCTTCTCCTAAATCTGCGATTCAGCATCCTGCTGGCGCTTTTACCTACTCCCCTCGTGAGTTTTAGTGGATAGTTTACCTACATGGCCCCCTAGAAAGACAGCGGTTTGGCTAATGATGGCTCCGAGTTATTCTTCCTCGCATATGAACTATGTTCTAGGCCCAGAACAGACAATAGTAAGGCCAATCTCAACCAAGTGGAAAATGTGCTGATAGTCGTCACATCACAAAACCCCATCAGTCGTTCTCTAGGGCAATCGCACATCGGCCTGCCGTCTACAAAAAGATCAGATCATTCTAAACATCCCTTCTCCCATATCCCTGCGTCTCCCACGCCTCCTGCCAGGCATTCAACCTCATCATCACATCTGCCCACTCCGCCTCCGTCTCGACCCCATCCAACCAGACGCGCTCCAGCCCAAGATCCACCACCCGCTCCCAACCCCGCTTCAAATACGTATAACCGGACGCCCGCCGTCGCCACCTCTCCACAAACGGCGTCCCATCGTCAGGTATCACCCCCTGTCGTTTCAGCCCGTCGATCAGCCGATCCTGGTAGTCAAACGCCGTCCCTTGGACCATACGATGGCCGACGTGGTACGGGTCATAGCCCTGCATCCGCAAATTGTCTTCACGCGCATCGAGCGCTTCCAACAACTTCTCCCGCGGGCCGAGTATACTCGCATTGGCAATCACGTTCGCGGCGTATATCGCCTGCGCATTCGCCATGGGACACCCCGCGCTGAGAATCGGGAGTCCGATGAACGCGAGCGCGGTCGTCGGATAGGACGCGGAGAGGGAAAAGATGTGTTCGTGTAGCGGGAAGAGGTATCGTAGGTTCGTCGTCAATCCGCGTTCACGGTGGCGCGCGGCTACATTCACGGCGATCTCACCCGTGACTTCGAGAAAGGGCGTGCGCAGGTCGTATCCTGTGCCCAGTATCACCGCGTCGACGTCGTGTGCGCGTGAACCGTCCACGAAGACGATCGCGTCGGGTGTAAACCGTGCGATTTCTGGCTTGACGTCGATTCGACCTGTTGCCGGATAATGGTCGCTGTGCGCAGAATGATACACCTAGGCGTCATTAGAGCCAGAAAAGGTGCGCTAAACCTAAAGAAGCTTACCTTACGCGCATACAATGCGATCTGCGTAGCAAGATCTTGGCCACTCGCCCCAGAGCCCACCACGACGACTGTCAGATTTGCGTACCATTGCGGTTCACGGTAGAATATCGAATGCGATATTTCACGCCGCCGACCGCTCGAGCCATCACTTCCACGCAACCACGCTTCTTGACCCGGAAAAGTCGTCACATGGGGGTAATGATAGTGTCCGTTGGCCACCACCAAATGATCAAACGACCGCCGCGTCTCGTGGCCGTTCTCGTCCGTGACGACGACATCCCAGTATCCTTCCTCAGACGAACCGATCCACGCTGCAGACGAAACTGTGTGATTCAACAGAATATGACGCGTGAGATCGTGACGCAGCACGAAATTCCGATGGTATTCTTCGACGTGTTCATGACGCGGAAACAGGGCCGTGCCAGGCGGGAATGGAACATCGGGAAAGGCCATGGTGGGCACGGGGATGTTGGTATGGAGGTTTGGGTACAACGGGGTCTCGGGGATGTCTGGCGGGTGGATAGGTTCGGGATCAGGCAACCTGCTCGAGCGTATGAGGCCACCTAGCAAACAAGAAAAAGAAGGTGGTTGTACCATATCCCACCGACGTCCTGGCGTTTCTCGAATAACACGATGTCGAGATGACTGTCTTGGAGATCGACCAAGGCGCGCAGGGCTGCGAGACCGGCACTCCCAGCGCCTACGATAGCCACAGACTTATTTCCATGTGGTATTTGTGGTGAGGGGCCGTTGAACTGGAGGAGAAAGAAACTCGCCAGCGACAGAACAAACTGCGGCAGCCCGAGCATTGTGGATGTGCTCAAGCAAACTCGGGTGGGACACTTGAGGAACTAAATGACATGATTTACGACAGCTATGAGCACATCGGCGTATGAGCACTGATTTGGAAAGTCTCCCTCGACCTGGGTCCGATATGACAAAGAATGTCTGACAAGAGTCGTTCATTCATGTCATGCTTCATGCGACAATAATATATAGACAAGTACGCGGTATCCTTACAACCTCAACGTGATGGTGAAAACGAAGAAGAACAAGCCAAAGAAGAGCAACGTGATACGACAGACAGAAAAAAGTATGTGTGAATGGAGTCGCATACTCGGTATCCATGATATTTCGTGGTGTGTATTCATGGTATTTTTGGTGATCGGTGGTATTTGTCACACACACACATTCAGCCAGAATACGAAGGGGGTCCTTGTCGCTCACGTTGAGTCACAACATCACGGACTCGACAAGGAAGAGAACGAACCAGGAGAGCGCGAGCCCTGCAACGCGGACTGAAGTAACTGACGTTCGTCATGGGACAGCGAGTCTACAAGCCGAATAAGTCCATCAATGGACGCCTTCCGGTCTTGTTGCGTGGCTGCGAGGAAACGTTGCATGAGGTGGTCTGTCCTCAATCTGGTTAATGTCGATGTCAAGTCCAGTTCCTCCAGCGCATTTGCAAGAACACGATTGTCCGATCGATCGACAGTGGAGATCAGTGAATACAAGAGTTTTTCCAAGAGTTCCGGAGCTGCGTCAGGGTTGCTGTCGGCCAGCTGAGCAAGCGCCTCGGATTGGGCGAGGCGTGCACGGAGGGCCCAATAGAAGAACCGGCGGGCCTCCTTCCACACCGCTGGTTTGGCGCAGCCCTTGGCTTCCATACGGCCAGCACGACTGAAACCACAAATGAGCACAGGGTCAGCAAGCGGAGAAAGCAAGCACTTACTCATGGAGATCGGCATACAACAGCGCGATTTGCTTGTAAGTGGGTTGCAAGAAACTCTCCCTGTCTGCCAACGCCTCCGCGGCAGCGGCCTTTTCCTCTGTAGATTTGCTGGCATCTTTGCTAGCGGCCTTCAAGGATACATATGTAGAGTCGAGGCGCCCCATGAGCGCAAGAATCTTGTCTCGGCGCATTTTGATTTCAACAATACCCTCGGGTTCCAACACACCAGCGCGCGCATCAACGTCAACATACATTTCCATCTTGGAGGAATTGATCGAGGGATCAAGGACTACCCAGGCACCACCCCGAAGTTCGCCGTTTGGCACAATGTAGACAAAGACGGGCCGCTTGTAACTGGACAAGCCATCGACGATCTTTGAACCTTGTTTCAGCACTTCGTCGTACATGTCCTGCTGACCACCGGAGAAACCGCGCCAGTTGGCAAAGATGATAAGCGGCAGGCCTTCACGATCGAAGTCAAAGATTGCCTGTGCCGTCTTATAGGCCGAATTAGGGTACCAAACCTGGCCAGCCTCCATAACCTTTTGTTCGAATGACGCAGGATTAGCGGGGTCCGCAGGAATGACACGCTCAATGGTGCGAGTCTCAACAGCGATGACACCAGTTGGAATGCCACCCAGCCGTGCACGACCGACAACAACAGTCTGAGCCCAACCGGATAACGTTTCTTGGAATGACCCTTTGTCGAAGAAGCCTGGAAGCCAGTTCGACGTTTGCTCATCAACTTTGCCCTCGATGAACCAGCGAGGGTCATAAGGACCTTTCGGTGGAATATAGGCGATCTCACGATCCCAAGGATCTGACGTCTCGCAGATAGGCAACGCAACCCCTTTGGCTTCAGGGATGTACGACAACCACTGCAGGATATGAGTCACTCCCTCTAGGTCGCTGGTTGCGGTGAGGTGCGAGACACCGTTCTTGTGCATAATTTGAGTACCACCGAGTTGCAGGTTGGAGGTGTAGACTTCTCGACCCAGGACTTTGTTGAGTGCGGGTGCCCCCGTCAGGATGATGGGTTGTCCCTCAACTTGAACGGCACGTTCACCTAGTCGGACAAGATATGCGCCGATACCGACAGAGCGTGCGGTGACTAAAGTGATGGTGAAGATGTCATCATAGGCACGTGAGGTTTCTCCAGCGATCAGACCAGAGCCTTTCAAGCACTCGACGCCCAGGCCGTCTTGAAGCCCGATGATGTCTGTAATCTTGTGGCGAACCTCCCCGTTGACTTCAACCTGCGTAGTATGAACGGCGGTGGCAGCCTTTTCTTGCAGCTTCAAGTAGCTTTCCCGAGTCAGGTAGAGGTATTCGAAACCTTTCTCTGGGTGAGCTTCATCGTTCCACGCACACGAGAAGAGGTTCATGATTTCCTCCGCTAAACCAATACGAGCACCAGAATTGGCGGAGAGATAAACACGCGGAAGACCTTGAGCGCGCGCATACTTGGTGACGAGGTAGAAAAACTGATCCTCGATAGGACCAAAGGAGCCAATCTTATAGGTGATGTCGTTTGCGACAACGACCACCTTGCGACCATCCGGGTATTCGGGCGTTCGGAGAGTTATCATCCAGGCGACCATTCCAAACGTGTTGTTGCCCGGCGCGCGATCCACTTCTGCAAGTTGATCGTGCTCGTCGAGTACGAGCTCTTTTGCTTCGAGTAACTTCTTTGGTAGAATAAGAGACGAGTCGTAGTTGCGGGCCTTGATCCAAACGTTGTGCAGAGCCTTTGAAAACAGCTCAGGGAAGTCATACACATAAGTGGTCCCAATGAGGTGAGCCTGGTAACGCTTGGGCTGTAGCGACTCTTTGGTCGGGTAGGGTTGGTTGACCGGTTGAAGGTGAAGAGGCCCCTTCTCTCCGATGGACTTGAGGATTGCCGTTCCTTTGTCGGTAGTGATCTCCTGGTACCCATGGAAGTTGACGACAAATCCAGATACGTTTTCGATGACGCATCGAATAGGAGTCACATTGCCTTCTTTGTCTTCAAGAGCGATGCGGATCTCCGAGCCAGTAACGTGCAGACGCCAGAGTCGCTTTCCATGTCGCTCAATAAACCCAGAGATAGCCTCGAGTACATCTTCATAGGAAACCTGAAGGTTATAGACGAAGTTCATGAAGATATGGTTTACATCCGCATTGCGATACTGCGCGCTGACGACCTCTAGAGCATCCAAAATACTTGTCACGAGTCGGTCGGTTTCCGATATGAGATATTCTTTGGTACTCATGGAACCACGCAAAAGGCCAGGACGAATCAAAGCACGCACGAAGAATCGATTGTCGAGTTGATTCTCTCTGGCAACAGCATGGTACATGTGAATCTGCTTCGTCTCCACAAAGACGGGAGTGAGCTTGTAATTTGAGAGGCGGCTGAGTTCAAGCTGGAACGCCAACGCAGGTTCAATGTTTCGAATGGCCTGTTCTTCGACCCAGACACCGCCGCTGCCCCTCAAAGTGAAGTACAATGGGTACTGTCCCCGTTTGCAGATAAGGACCGTTACTCGGCGAACACCACGTTTGACAAAGGTCGAGTTATGCTCATTGACGAATTTGAGGACCTGCTCCGCCCATGTATCTTCAGATATGTTTTCGAATTTGTCAAAGGTGCGAAGAGCCAGATTTAAGACATGAATTGGCTCCGAAGTGCCATAACGTTGACGAGTTTCTTCGGGATCAAATGGGGGGAGGAGAGCGACAACTTTTTCAAATCCTTTAAGCAGGGCTTCCATATCAGAGAATGATGCAATGACACCCGTTCGAACGGGCTGCGACTGTTTCCGGCTGATCAAGTACGATAGGTCGCTGACAGATCCTTGACGTCTTGGGTCACTTTAGACGGGATCAGTTACATCTGGGTTTAAGCAACATGCCAAACTCACGGAGCGGTGACATTGGGGGTAGAAGGGGGCGAATGTGATCGCCCGAGATTGAAACGCCAGATGAGCGCACTCGGGAGCTCGCCGTCGTCTGGCCCTTCGCCTTCTTCATAGTCGATTGACAGGAGTGAATATGCGCGGTACGCACGCCGGACATAAACCTCGAAAGCAGCTGTGAAACAATGTGAGTCAAGAGACGATCAACGAAGGAAGAAGGCTTACCAAGAGTGACAGCAGGGTCAGCATGAGAGAAGAATGACGGAAGAACATCGTAAACTGTATAGCGCGAATCACTGAGCTCGCGCAGTACCTCAGCGGAAGGAGTTCTGTGGGTGTTGATGAAATGGACGTCAAAATCTAAAAGAAAAGAAACCCCTACCTATTTGTTGGACCCTGTTCCCCATAAACGCTAGTCGTAACGGATGCTTTCAATATCGTTTCCATTTGGACTAGACGCTCCTCATAAGAAGGCAGCTGGCCAAGGATAAGTACTTCACGAGCTTTCAGGGACACGGTGGTTGACGACCTAAGAAATACTTATAACTCGAGAAAGGGGACAACTATGAAGCAGACAAACTTTGACTCGAGCGAGGCAAGATTGTTGAGTACCTGGTAGAGTCGGCTCTCCGTACTAGAGACAGGAAGACCACTGGACTTGATGTAGTCCAGTATCAGGAATACGAGTTTTGACTTGCTCTGAGCTTTGGTGTGGCTGAGTACGAGAGCAACCACCTCATCGAGATCATCTTTATTCTGTTCCCTCAAGCTCAAAACTCGAGCTTCGATGCTTCCTCCGAACAGCTTCTCCGTCGACTCGTAGTTGGAAAGGAGGTTGGCGAGGGTGTACACTTCGTGGCCCTTCAGACCACCCATAAATTTCTCAAGGACATCAAATAGAGGAGCAAGTTGGTTCCGGAACGTTAATCGATCCTGAGGGAGAATGGAGTCATGGACGTAGTGTTCAAGGACTTTTTTGATACGAATGGCAGGGAACTCGTGGGTATCTCCCTTTGACTTGGAGCCGTCAATAATAGACCGGAGAGCTTCCTCCAGTTTTGAAGGTATACGACCAGACAGAGTGGACAAGATCGAGCTGACTTCCGAGTAGGGCAGCACAGGGTCATGAAGGACTGCGATGAGATCCTTGAAGGTCGATGCCATGGTAGCATGGTTGTCGTAACCTTGGAGTATATCATTGAGGGTTCTCGTGCAACGCACGAAACGCTGGTACGGTCTATTTCCGACAACACCTGGGGGGCCCATGGATGGTAAAAGACCATCAAATGGCTTGGCGTGTTTGACACGAGCGGGATCATCGAGAGTTAATATACCGAGAATGTCACCTGGCTCAAGGCTAACACCAGGTTGTTTAACAAAGTGGACGATACCATCTTCGGCAGCAACCAGCGGCATGTACATTTTCATGACCTGCTCAAACTAAACGACGACACCGGTGCGTCGAGGAATGATACTCACCTCGATCTCTGCATACTGCTCCCCGGCATTGATATGGTCGCCAGTGTCAACCAAGAATCGGATAAGCTTCCCCGGACTTGGGCTCCTCAACTGCGTTGGGTCGTTCTCTTGCTCGATCAAGCATGTTTTAGAGTCGACCATGAGCCGCAGGGCTCCAACTTCTTCTCTCCAATATACCGAGTGGCTGCGACCATCGAGGAGGATGAGGAGACCACCATCAGCCAGAGGGCGCGCGCCGACCATCGTCCGTCCACCATTCAAAAAGAGTGTCCAGGTGTGTTTGGAGGACCGGGTACACGTGAAGTTGTACTTGACGTTCTCGTAGATGAAATCGATGCTGAACACGGTCTTCAGCAGATCACGAGCCGGAACCTGGCCCTTGTCCAAAATGCGTTTGTATTCGCCAAGGCATGCCTCTGCAGCCAAGTGCGCTTTGGTAACTGAACCGCAAACAACCGCGAGAGTTGCATCTGGACGCTCTGCGGTGAGTTTGTTGCTGATCAGGGAATCAAGCCAGCCAGTCGTAAAGGTATTTTCGGTGAATGCTTCAAGCTCAAGAAGCTTGATGAGGTATTCCACGGTCGTTCTGAAATCACCACGGATGCTCAATTCCTTCAAAGCGACGATCATGTTCTTCCTACTCTCGTTGCGGTCTTCTCCGTATGCAAAGATATGACCAAACTGAGAGTCGGCAAACTCGTGGAGACCACCCGCAGAGCTGACAGAGAAATAACCCCAGACATTTGTACTAGAGCGAAAATTGAGTTCTTGAAGTGAGCCCGATGATGGCTTGAAGCCAGCGTCCGGGTTCTCGGCGGTGATACGAACAGCAACGACATGTCCCTTTGGATGTGGCTTACGCTGGAGCTCGTTAGACCCAGGTTTCACCATATCAAAGTCAATTTCGGATGAAGCATTAGGAGCAACACCGTACAACGTCCGAATGTGCCGAATGCGATGTAAAGGAATACCCATAGCGATCTGAAGTTGCGCAGCAGGCAGATTAACGCCGGTAACCATTTCGGTGGTTGGATGTTCGACTTGGAGTCGAGGGTTGAGTTCAAGGAAGTAAAATACGTCCTCAGAGTGACTGTAGAGATCTTGCGAAAGTCCAAGTCAGTGAGCCGCCGGGATACGAAAAGATGAAGCGCATACATTCAACAGTACCAGCACTGACGTAGCCCACGAGTTTCGCAAGACGTACTGCCGAGCGTTCCATCTGTTCAAAGGTATCTTCCCTGGCAATCGTCACAGGTGCTTCTTCGATGATCTTTTGATGACGACGTTGCACAGAGCAGTCGCGACCGAACAACGATATTGCATTCCCATACTGATCAGCAAGAAGCTGGACTTCCAAGTGACGTGCCTGTCCCGCGAGTTTCATGATGAAAATAGGTGACCCTGCAATGGAATGAATGTTATATATAGGAGGGCAAATCTTGTGCGATTCTCACCTGGAATTTCTCCGGCAACTGCATGGTACGCGTTTTTGAACGCATCCGAATGCTCAACCTTTCGAATACCCTTTCCACCACCGCCCTCGCTTGCCTTGATCATGACTGGCCAGCCAATTTGCTCCGCTCTGGCCAGCCCTTCCTCTACAGATGTCACGCAAGCAGCTCGGTATACATCATCAGCAACGGACACGAATCCTTGTGAAGATAACACCGTGTCTGAGATTCCCGAACCAGACCACGCCATGGTAGGTACCTCGGCACTCTGAGCGACAATAGTACTCGATATCTTGTCACCCAGACTCCTCATAGCACTTCCAGGAGGACCGATGAACACGATCCGGTTCTTGCAGGCAGTAAGACTCTCGGGTAGTCTGGGGTTCTCTGACGCGTGACCCCAACCTGCCCAAACGGCATGTACTCCAGCACGCTCAGCAACATCGACGATGAGATCCACATTGGCATAATTATTGTTATTGGAACCACCTGGAACTTCGATGTATTGATCTGCCATGCGGATGTACTCGGCATTGACTTTGAGATCCTCGGGCGTGGCCATGACAGTGAACTCGATAGCTCTTTCGGTGCCAAACGTTTCGTAGCTCCATTGACGAATGGAACGAATTTCCTTGACGGCAGCGATACCTATGGGGAGAGCTGAGTATATGCGTGACATATTCGATGACGGAGACGATACCATTATTCGCAATGAGGACCTGGAAGTAAAAGAAGATGACATTAGCTCTAAGCGTACACACAATGTCTAGGATGGCGTCGACGGCGCAGCTATATGCGCGATACCCACCTTTGTGATGACTGTATGACCTCCGTGGGCCTGGACAAAGTCTTTCACGCGGCCAGCTGGTGCCTTATCTAGCGAGTTTCCGCCTAGACCACGCATTGTGTCAGACACACGACGCGCCTCCTGGCATCTGCTGGCACACACACCTATGAAGTGCGCAACTTTTGAGTGATCGTAAGCTGACATGATTCGCAAACGATGAGGGAATCGACAGTGTCAATTGAGGGCACACTGGCAGTGAGAAACTGCCAGAGACGGGAGGTGGTGGTGGTGGTAAGAGGAAAAGGGAACGAAGTGGAGGGTATGATCCCTGACCTATTTTCTTGCTTTACCCGTTCCCCCAAAAGTCGACTCTGGGGTTACGTAACTCTGCCGATGCCATAAGTTTTGTCTTGTCGTCGTCAAACTTTTGAGCTGGTCCACGCTCATCGATGCATCGATGATCAAAGAGACACACGAGTAAATGCATCGTGTAGACAAAATGTATCGATACGATCATTCAAGCGGAGGCGTGCATCACATAACCCTCCGACTCGGGGAGGCACATCGAACTGTCATCAGCATCTCGCATCAATTCATGCCCGGCACGTTGCGGTCCGATGACGTCGCACAGGTTCTGAGTCTGAGATCTAGACCACATCTGAGATACAGCTAATAACTGTACAAGACAGTCCGTGGGCAAAGCGGAGCCCTCATTCCAGCAAGTCACTCTGGTCTGCATTGAGAATCAGCCGCGCGTAAAAACGTATATGCTCTAAAAACGCTTCTGCGCGGATGGCTAAGATGTGCACATGAGCCTTCCACCTTAAGACGAACAACCACATGACTACCTTCATTGATGGTGTGTTCCCCATTGAACGCATCCTTTTCAGCTCGATGGTTATATCGAAAGATGTGTCGTGTAAGGTTCCAGTAATGGCGCGTGTCTGGAGCATTGCGAGCATGCCTCAATGGCTTCATCTCCGTCATGACGTCTTTCGCTTACCAGTATTCTCTACAATGCGGTCAGTACAATCACACAGCAACAGAGGTATTAAAAATACGCACCAGTCAGGATTCCTGGTGAGACGACAGACAACTTGGGAATGTCCGTGCGGAGAGAAGTCTGAATTGTGGACCGAATCGTACCCGACAGGAACTCAAAAGGACCACTCCCTGTCGTAGGCGTCACTGGTGCCGCTTCAAACCCACCGTTACTGAAATCAGAAAGACGAATCGTTCCCCATGAAGGTCCCGCTGGTCCCACTCTCTCTCCAAATGCTTCCAGAGTCATGTTATGTCTCACAGCAATTGGAAGCGCGACAATGGTAAAACGGGCCGTCAGCCATGCAGGTGAATCTTGTTCAGCAATACGGTGGTTCACAACCGCCCATGAGACCTCTGGAAGCGCATTCACTTTCACGCCACCATGAACAATATCTGCCAACAAAAATTCAAGGGCACGAAAAAAAAAAAAAAAAAAGCAAGGTGTGACGAATGAGAACGTACCAATTGCTTGTGTCGTCCCCGTCAGGGCATAATATTTGGGGTCAAAGTCAATTAAGCGATCACCGAGTTCCCGTAACTTGTCATCGCTAGTCTGCGACTCTTTCAGTAGTCTACTCAATGCGTTTGGGAAACCCGCATCGTGTCTTGCACGGCATTCCAATGTTTGATAGTATGTCCTTCCCCGAATCAACTCGGGTTTGTGTGGATGAGCTTCGAGCTCCTTGATTAGATCGGCAAGTATACCAATTCCCTTTTGATTCGTGCCCATGAATAGACATCAAACCAGAGACATTCCCTTACTGTATGCTTCGGGGGAGTGCTAGAGTGTCCGCCGGGGGTTAATACGTCCATACGAATACTTATGGACCCCTTCTCAGAAACTGCGGGAGGGACGAATAACACATCATCCAAATCGATAAACGTATCTATCGTCCAACCCGTTGAACGGGTGAGCTCACATTAAGAGGGCTACGATACGTACTTCCTTCGTCGATTATCATGGCCAATGAGTCGGGACCATAAGTTTCGAGAAAATACTCATTGATCGCACTTGCGCCCTACAATGATGTCAATGCAGAAATCAAGACGGAGAGGGGGAACCAAATGTACTCTTTCACCCCCGCTCTCCTCATCGAAACCGAACGACAAGAGAACTGTCCGAGAAGGTACAAATCCACGCATCAAGAGCGTTTCAATAGTAGTTCTTCGAGGCATCAAATAGTCACACCACGATCCTTCACCTGATGCACACTCACAAACTTCCGATGACGAGGGCCTTGGCATCGTAGCTTCCTCTACCCCAGATCCATTCTCCATCATAATGCCCAGAATATGGAGGATGAATCCAGTCGTCGTAAGTATCCGGATTGACAGGCACCACATCGATATGAGCAGCGATCATGAGCGGTTTGACATTTTCGATGCCCTTCCATTCATATACCAAGGCGTACGTATTCACTTTGGTACGTGTGAGGGTTGCATGCCTGTAACCCCACATCGTCAAATTTTTTCGACCGTAACTCGTACTACGCTTACACCTTTGGGAAACGCGACTCGAGATAGTCATGGAACTCCCCCATGATTTCCCATTGTGGATCCTCTGACGGGAGTCCGTAGTCGTCGTGGTTTTCCGTGCTAGCGCACACACGATCAGCATCACAACACAAAGGCGCGTACTGGGGATGCGCACGGGATACGGACAGCACCGGCCAACGATGTGTATGCTTTCAGCTTGAACGCACCCGAATCAAACTCTTCATCGAGGCTTTTCGATAATTCCTCGTGTTCTGGAGCGATCAAAGGTGGCACTTGAGGACAGATATCGTCTAGAACGTGGGAGGTCTCCCGAGGAAATTGAGTAGTCCAAAGGCGCTGTATCAGGAGAGTAAGGGTCAAACATGCGACGAGTTTGAGAAACCTCGAATATATCCGTGGCCGCGTGTCTTGGCTTTGGATGGCTTTCTCCATGGGATCGATGGGGTGGGTTCAGTGGCCTCACTTGCCGTAACCAAGTAAGAACTAAACCGTTTGATAACAGCACGGTGAGAATGGGGATAACAGAACGCCTGCCGGTAATCGTGCGAATTTGCAGTATCCTATCAACACGCAGCGCGAATAAAAAACGGAAACTTGTGATCAAGACAGATCCAGTTGTACGTCGGACCTCGTCTGCGAGCGAAAACGCGAGCACAAGCACCATGTTCACCTAATAAGGAAAGTACAGTCATATCCATGATAGGCAACCTACACTTAGTCAACTGGGGTACTAGATATCAGCGCAATGTGTTGATTATACGGGCTGGGGGAACCGGACTCAGCAAGGCTATCCGGGTTCACTTGAAAAACTGGGGCTTTATTCGACGAGAGAAACGTGCACCCTTCCGCTGCCCAGCACACCAACGCCCACGTATATACATATATGTTTAATGACAGTAAGTCCATCATTGCACACACGACCCAGTTCATTCCAACAAATCACTCTGATCCGCATTCAACACGAGCAGCACGAAGAATCGAATATGCTCCAAGAACGCTTCCGCTCGGATAGCTACCAACAGATCGTTCCGTTATCTCATTGGTCAATAATGAAAAAAAAAAAAAACCATGCCTTCGTTGATGGTATGTGCACCGTTGTATTCGTCGCTTTCGGCCCGATGGTTATA
Organism: Xerocomus amazonicus; assembly: GCA_038089295.1. Lineage (NCBI taxonomy): Eukaryota > Fungi > Basidiomycota > Agaricomycetes > Boletales > Boletaceae > Xerocomus > Xerocomus amazonicus. The sequence continues at coordinate 25,750 of JBBPKO010000049.1, forward strand.
CCGAAAGATGTGTCGGGTCAAGTTCCAATAGTGGCGCGTGTCTGGCGGGGGGAAATCGGGGATTGCAGGCATTCTCCCCGATCATGATGTCTTTTGCTTACCTGTGTTGGCTACAGCGACGTTAGAACGCACACACGACGATACGGATGGACGGACCGGCCATGCACCCAGGAGAGACGATGGTGGACTTGGGGAGGCCATCCGTGCGGAGAGAAGTCTGAATTGTGGACCGAATCGTACCCGACAGGAACTTAAAAGGACCACTCCCTGTCGTAGGCGTCACCGGTGCTGCTTCAAACGCACCGCCACCAAAATCGGAAAGGCGAATCGCTCCCCATGAAGGTCCCGCCGATCCCACACTCTCTCCGAATGCTTCCAAAGTCATGTTATGTCTCACAGAAACCGGAAGCGCGATATTGGTAAAACGAGCTATTAGCCATGCAAGTGAATCTTGTTCAGCGATACGGTGGTTCACAGCCGCCCATGCAACCTCTGGAAGCGCATTCACTTTCACACCTCCATGGACAACATCTGCCAACAAAAATTCAAGGGAACGAAAAAGAAGCCAAGTGTGACGAATGAGAACGTACCAATTGCTTGTGTCGTCCCCGTCAGGGCATAATATTTGGGGTCAAAGTCAATTAGGCGATCACCGAGTTCCCGTAACTTGTCATCGCTAGTCTGCGACTCTTTCAATAGTCTACTCAATGCGTTTGGGAAACCCGCATCGTGTCTCGCACGGCATTCCAATGTTTGATAGTATGTCCTTCCCCGAATCAACTCGGGTTTGTGTGGATGAGCTTCGAGCTCCTTGATCAGATCGGCAAGTATACCAATTCCCTTTTGATTTACGTTCATGAATAGATATTGCACCAGAAACATTCCCTTACAGTGTGCTCTGGGGGGGTGCTAGAGTGTCCGCCGGGGGTCAATACGTCCATACGAATATCCATAGACCCCTTCTCCGAAACGCCAGGGAAGGCAAACACGACTCCATTCAGATTTTTGAACAGTTCTGACCCATTCATGTGTCAGCACACGCATAGGCCCTTGTCAAAGGAGGAAATAATTTGAAACGCACTGCCTTCGTCGACGATCATCGCTAAAGAATCAGGACCATAAGTTTCCAAAAGGTATTCACTGATCATACCCGCGCCCTGTGATAGCCTTGATATATAAAAAAAGGCAGAAAGCTGGCAGAACCTACCTGGCGGCCTCCGCTCTCCTCGTCGATACCAAACGCCAAGAGAACCGTTCGAGAAGGTACAAATCCACGTTCCAAGAGTGCTTCAATCGCCGTTCTGGAATGCAATCAACCCGTCACGCAACAGTCAATGTCACGTCATCAAAAAAAACGCACAAACTTCCGACGATGAGCGGCTTGCAATCGCAACTTCCCCTACCCCAGATCCATTCCCCATCGAAATGTCCCGAATACGGAGGGTAGACCCAGTCATCGAACGTATCCGGGTTGACGGGCACAACGTCCATGTGGGCGGCCAACATCAGTGGTTTGACGTTCTCGGTGCCTTTCCATTCATACACTAGCGCGTATGTATTGATCTTCGTGCGTTTGAGATTCGCGTGGCTGCAAATGAGACACTATCAGACGTGTCCGTGGTGAGCGTGGTTGACAACTACACCTTGGGGAAACGTGTCTCGAGATAGTCATGGAACTCGCCCATGATTTCCCATCGTGGATCCTCTGAGGGAAGTCCAAGGTCGTCATAGCTTTCCGTGCTAGTACGGGTATGATAATAAGGATCACCACCTCACAAAGAAGATGCGTACGGGATGCGGACAGCACCGGCCAACGATGCGTACGCCTTCAGCTTGAACACGCTCGAATCAAACTCTTCATCGAGGGTTTTCAATAATTCCTCGTGTTCTGGAGCGATCAAGGGTGCGACTTGGGGACAAATATCGTCTAGAACGAGGGGGGTCTTCCGAGGAAAACGAACAGTCCAAAGGTGCTGTATCAGAAGAGTGAGGGTCAAACATGCGACGAGTTTGAGTAACCTCGAGTACGCCTTTTTTGACGGGGCGTCTTGGCTCTGAACGGGGCAATCAGCCTTCTCCATAGGATCAATGGATGTAACCGACCAAGAACCGAACCGCCCGATAGTGGTACGAAAACTCCGTGTGAACAGTACCGCGCCGCAAGGAGAACACCCACTAAGTTCTGATTGGCACGTCTCACCTACACTCGGTTAACTTGGGTACCAAATGATGAGCGCAACGTCTTAGTTATCATTACAGGCTGGGGGAGCCGGACTCAAACTTGAACTCGAGGCCGTACGGAATTCACTTAAAAAACTGGGACGTCGTTCGACAGGCGAGAAACACGCCTTTCGACCACCCGATACACAAACGCCACTCATGAACCAGAACGTATCTACACACTCATCACATACACGACTCAGCTCATTCCAACAAATCACTCTGATCCGCATTCAACACAAGCCGCACAAAGAACCGAATATGCTCCAATAATGCTTCTGCTCGGATAGCTGCCGACAAGTCATTCCGTCATCATATTAGTCGATAACGAAAAAAAAAAAACAGCCATACCTTCGTTGACGGTATGTTGCCCATTGTACAGGTCGCTTTCCTCCCGATGGCTGTATCGAAAGATGTGCCGGGTCAAGTTCCAGTAACGGCGCGTGTCTGGTGGAATAGGGATCGCAGGCATTCTCCCCGATCATGATGTCTTTTGCTTACCTGTGTTGGCTACAGCGACGTTAGAACGCACACATGACGATACGGATGGACGGACCGGCCATGCACCCAGGAGAGACGATGGCGGACTTGGGGAGGCCGTCTGTCCGGAGATGGGTCTGAATTGTGGACCGAATCGTACCTGACAGGAGCTCAAAAGGACCACTCCCTGTCGTAGGCGTCACCGGTGCCGCTTCGAATCCATTACTGCGGAAACCGGAAAGGCGAATCGTTCCCCATGAAGGTCCCGCTGGTCCCACATTCTCTCCGAATGCGTCCAGAGTCATGTTATGTCTCACAGCGACTGGAAGCGCGATATTGGTAAAACGGGCCGTCAGCCATGCAAGTGAATCTTGTTCAGCAATACGGTGGTTCACAACCGCCCATGCAACCTCTGGAAGCGCATTCACTTTCACACCTCCATGGACAACATCTGCCAACAAAAATTCCGAAAAAGAAGCCAAGTGTAACGAATGAGAACGTACCAACTGCTTGCGTTGTTCCAGCCAAGGCATAGTAATCGGGGTCAAAGTCAACTAGGCGATCACCGAGTTCCCGTAGCTTGTCATCGCTAGTCTGCGACTCTTTCAACAATCTACTGAATGCGTTTGGGAAGCCCGCATCGTGTCTTGCACGGCATTCCAATGTTTGATAGTATGTCCTTCCCCGAATCAACTCGGGTTGGTATGGATGAGCTTCGAGCTCCTTGATCAAGTCTGCAAGTATGCCAATTCCCTTTTGATTCGCGTTCATGAGTAGACATCAAACCAGAAACAATCCCTTACAGTATGCTTTGGGGGAGTGCTGGAGTGTCCGCCAGGGGTCAATACATCCATACGAACATTCATGAACCCCTTCTCCGAAACGCCAGGGGAGGCAAACACGACTCCATTCAGATTTTCGAACCGTTCTGATTCGTTCATGTGTCAGAACACGCACAGGCTCTTGTCGAAAGAAACGCACTGCCTTCATCCACGATCATCGCTAAAGAATTAGGACCATAAATTTCCAAAAGGTATTCGTTGATGACACCCGCGCCCTGTAATAACCTTAATGAAAAAGGGGCAGAGAGCTAGCAGAACTCACCTGGCGGCCTCCAATCTCCTCATCGACGCCGAATGCCAAGAGAACCGTCCGAGAAGGTACAAATCCACGTTCCAAGAGTGCTTCAATCGCCGTTCTAGAACACAGTCAACCCGTCACGCAACAATCGACACCACGCCGTCAAAAAACGCACAAGCTTCCGACGATGAGCGACTTGCAATCACAGCTTCCCCTACCCCAGATCCATTCCCCATCGAAATGTCCCGAATACGGAGGGTAGACCCAGTCATCGAACGTATCCGGGTTGACGGGCACAACGTCCATGTGGGCGGCCAACATCAGTGGTTTGACGTTCTCGGTGCCTTTCCATTCATACACTAGCGCGTATGTATTGATCTTCGTGCGTTTGAGATTTGCGTGGCTGCAAATGAGACACTATCAGACGTGTCCGTGGTGAGCGTGGTTGACAACTATACTTTGGGGAAACGTGTCTCGAGGTAGTCATGGAACTCGCCCATGATTTCCCATCGTGGATCCTCTAAGGGAAGTCCAAGGTCGTCATAGCTTTCCGTGCTAGTACGGGTATGATAATAAGGATCACGATCTCACAAAGAAGACGCGCACGGGATGCGGACAGCACCGGCCAACGATGCGTACGCCCTCAGCTTGAACGCGCTCGAATCAAACTCTTCATCGAGGGTTTTCAATAATTCCTCGTGTTCTGGAGCGATCAAGGGTGTGACTTGAGGACAGATATCGTCTAGGGTCTCCCGAGGAAAACGAACAGTCCAAAGACGCCACATCAGAAGAGCAAGGGTCAGACATGCGACGAGTTTGAGTAACCTCGAGTACGCCTTTTTTGACGGGGCGCCTCGGCTCTGAACGGGGCAATCAGCCTTCTCCATGAGGATCAATATGAGGGTGTAACCGACCAAGAACCGAACCGCCCGGTAAATGGTACGAAAACGCCGTGTGAACAGTACCGCACCGCAAAGGAGAACACCGTTTCTGATGCACGTCTCAAGTGAACCGTGAACGACAACCCGCGCCCGACCGTACCCAAACAGCGTCCGCGTCCGTTGAACACGTTACCGTTGCACATGGACCTACACATTCCGCGTGCCAACTTTTTCTTTCTTTCTTTCTTTCTTTCTTTCTTTCTTTGTGACCCCGGTTGTACGCGTATAGGACCTGTACTACGGCCGGCCACGTGTGAACGGTGTGTGTTGGTCTCCGTCTCTAACCCGTTGCCCCACTTGCGTATATATATATATATATACATACATACATAAAACGAACGCATCCGGCCATCGTCCTTTTCTTCCAACCCACAATCATGACCGACGCCGCACCCACCACATCCTCCACCGACACCGGTTCTTCCCCGCGCGAAAACGGTGGCACCACCGGTCCAAAAGCTATCATCAAAAACGTCGACATGGCAGACGAGATGCAACAGCAGAGCATCAACGTTGCCTCGACCGCGCTAGAGAAATATAGCATCGAGAAAGATATCGCGGCGTATATCAAGAAGGAGTTTGATAAACAACATGGGGCGACGTGGCATGTCGTCGTAGGCAAGAACTTTGGGAGCTACGTGACACATGGTCAGTCAGCGATCTCTTCTTCCTTTGACCTTTAGGGCTGAACGACGTGCGCCCAGAAACTAAACACTTTATCTATTTCTACATCGGCCCATTGGCCATTCTGATCTGGAAATCATGAAGCGACGCCCATGTGATCTTCTTTCGTTTTAGATTATTGTGAGCTGTCCTGTCATTCTTGTTCTCCACCACCCCTCTCACATCAAGCCCAGCCCTGTCATTGAAAGAGGACCTCGTGCACGTCATTGTAACATTGTTATCTTCCCATCTCCAACGTTGACCATGTAATTTACTCTGTTTCCCCCTCTCTTGCTGTCTGCCTCAAAACACCTCGACCAACGTAAAATTCAATCTTTACATGCACGACAAGGAGGAATAAAAAGAGACTAGCGTACACTTCAGATCACGACACGAAACATACCAGTCGAGACCTGCTCAACTCGCCATCGGTGGCGTCTTTTTACCCCTCGCAACAACCTCGACCACCACACGCGCCAGACACCCATCGCCCTGCGCATCGTACACCCCCACATACAACTCACCCACATCGCCTTCACCAGGCACACCATAAAATTCGACCGCCCTTTTCTCTTCAGCCTTGCCCCCAAACCCTTTTAGCTCAGCCTGCAAAAACGACGGCAACGCCCGCCCCGATATCAACCGC
>JBBPKO010000049.1:31878-63953 GCA_038089295.1 Xerocomus amazonicus
GCCTCCAGCTTGCGATACCCATGCCCACCACCCATCGGCACCTTGAACCGAAACTTGTCCCCGACACGCACCAAAAACCGCGCACTGCCACCCGTCTTGCCACCGCTCGTCGCACCATGTCCCTGTTGCGACGACTCGAGCGACGAAAACGACTTGTCAGACACGGACCGCACGTTGGACGAACCCTCGCCGAGCGTCCGTACGTAGTGCATCCCGATACGCAGCTCGTCAATGCTCGTGTGTCGCCCCGCTTGTGTCTCCTTGTATACCTCTGCCGTCTGACTCACGATCCGTCGCGTGCCCGAGGACAAGTCCAGCTCAGCAACGTTGCCCGACGGCGACCGAGGAGGTGGCACGCGCGACGCATGAGTAAACTGTTTTAGACGCGGCCGCTCTTCGCCCGGCCGCAAAGAATCAGGGTGTGACTCGGCCGAGACACCACTTGTGCTTTGTAAACTGTCTCTCACCAAGCTACCACATGTAAATGAGGCATCCAGAAATAACATCAACAACGCACCTTCGTCGGTTCGTTTCTCTCACAGCAGCCGGTGCCGGTACACGCGGTCCTTGGGGTGAATTTGGAGGCGCGAAATCAGCCCTCCTCCTCGGTATCGATCTCTCCCCGGTCGAGTTCGAAGGCGAGGTCGTAAAACTGACCACTGTGCTTGCCCTCCTGTCAGTCAGATGGTCATCGCGAATCGACGTCGCACTTTCTGCACGCGCCGGTGACTTGACAATCTCCACATATTGCCCTTCGATCGGCGTTCCAATCATCCCGTCCCGTCGGGCCAACGGAAGTGGGTGGCTGATATTTGGCCTCGTCGGAGGACTTCGACGTCTGTACCGATCGCTCACGTTTCGCGCCGTATCCCTGATCCGTCCAAAAAACTCGGCCTTCTTCATGACACCTTCAGCACACGATGCTTGCACCGTCGATGGCGTTGTCGGCCCATGTGGCGCGACCCGTCGCAGTCCAAGCCCGAGGCTATTATACAACCGACCCGGCGGATAGTATCCAGGATCAAACGAGCTTTCCTTGGCCTGTGTCTCGAGACTGCCTTTTTCCGACACAGCACTTGTATCTCCTTGGTGGCCCCACCCATACCCGTGCTCAAAGTTTTGTTGGTGCACATCGTTCCCGATTCCATACCACCGTTTCTCCTCGTCCGACCACGCGCGCATACCTTCCTCACCAAGCACCGCAGAGTCCTTGACACGTGCACATCGCCTGAATAATGCCAGCGCAAACCCAAGCAAGAATACACCCCCGATAATACCAAACACGAGCGACACGATCAACGTGGTCCCAGCTTTCGACGGCGGTCCAGTACCACCCGCCCCACCCCCCTTGACCCGCTCCAGTTCGGGCGACTCGACGATGAGCATCGCGTGCGATGTCGAGTGTGTGATGTGCGAATACGCAACAAACATGATCGATATCTCAGGTATCTCGGAGTTCGTGGGTATTCGACCTGTCAGTTGTGTCGTGTTCGTATCGAATGTCAGAAACGTGCTCGCGCTCGAGGGATTGTACGACGCGCTCAGATTCGCATCGCTATGCTGCGCCGACGTGTTCGCAAAATAATTGGCAAGATCGAATTGTACTGCTTGCCCCGGATTCGCTTCGATCGTCCCCAAGTCCGATTTCACGAAATAAGACGGGACGACATCCAGGCTGACACTCGTATACAGTGTTTGATTGAAATTCGACGTCAGCGTGACCGGTAATGTCGGTTTACCTTGTGTGGCCGTAAAGTTGCTCGGGGGTGTACCAAACAGTGTCCGGCTCGTGGGATCATACTTGAGCCAGTCTTTGTACGCCGACACATCGATCGACAACGAAGACGTATTCGCGGGTTGAAGTGCTTGACCGTCCACCAACACCCCCGTGAAATCGGCCGAGGAAGACATCGACACATTGAAGGGCGTACCCGCCGTCACGTTGACCGTCGGTAACGTCGTATACGCAGACAGCTCATGCGACGCCACCACGAGATCAAACCGAACCGACGCGGCCGAATATCCCTCCTGGTCCGCCCCAAAGACGTCAATCTCGAGCGTGATGGGCGTCACGACGACTGCATCATTGGGAGCCACACCGCCAAACGTCGCCGTCGAGGGATCAAACCGGATCCAGGTCGGCAACGGCGTCCCGTCCGACTGCAGCGCGCCATAATACAAGTCATTCTCGGCCGCAAACGTGTCCCATTGGAGACCGATGCTAAACGACCATTTCGCGGGCACTCTCAGCGTCGGGTCCTCCTTGGCGAGTGCGGATCCTGGTGAAAGAAAGAAGACGGAGGAGAGTGCTGGATTTCCGGCATAAAATTGCTGGCTGATCGTCGTCTGGACCGTCGGCGCGGGATAGGGTGTCACGCAGAGGATGAAGTTCGACGAGACTGTCGATTCGGCGTCGCTCGCGGACACGGACACGGACGGCCGGCCTTGGTCGGATGCGCCAGGGGTACCATAAAATGTGAGCGTGTCGTTGTCAAAGCTGAGCCAGGCGGGGAGTTGGGGAGCTGCATAGACCAGTGATTGGTCCAGGTCAGTTGAGAACGTCTTCAAGCTCATCGCCCACGTGTAGTTTTCGCCGATGCGTGCGATTAATGGAAACTGGCCATCCACAGGGTTATCGACCGAGACGTGGGCCAAGACAAGAGAAAAAAGGGTGAAAAGAATGGCGAGCATAGCGATGGGAGTCGTAGAGGGCGACGACGACGCACGTTGGAGAACGAGTCGGCCAGCGAGCTCGACTTGAAAAAACGTCTGGCGGGAAGACACTCAGCGACGACGGCGTAGATTTAGAACAAGAAACGAAACGGATTTCAGGTTCGAAACGCGGACGAGAAAGAACAGTCACGTGCCACAGCCAAATCGAATTATTGTAAAGTGTCTGTCAAATTGAACAAACAGGAAAACTACAGATAGGCTGTTAGACCCGCTGCTTGTATTCTCGCCGGTTCTTGTGTGTTCAAGAAGCCAATGAGCTGGATCAACTCAGCCCGCCCCTCATCACCAATCTGATCTGGGCCATTTGGGTCGAGAACCTGGCCGAACACAGGCAATAAGGCATCCAGATATGGGCCAAGCGTCTGAGGAACGGTCCGGAAGAGGTGAAAGAGAGCACGGAAGACAGGCCGGTTCTCAGCATAGTCTTCCTTCAAAGGCAGCGCCGCTATAAAGACGGGCAGAACCTGGTCAAGAGGTACAGCCGTATAGTTACGGTAGATAAGTCGTGCAACAGCACCTGCCGCGTTGTCCCTAGCGTTCACCCGAGAACGAGGTGCGTCGGGAGTAATATCGAAGAGCGGACGAAATGCGCTGAGAAGGGGAAGGTATTGTGGGGTGAGATCGACCGCGGAGTGTTCCACTAGAAGACCAACACCAAAACAAGCGTTGCTCTGGACTTCTGCCTCGTTGTCACTAAGTGCCCTGTAAAAGAGTTCCAGAAGGGATTCGGTATGAGGAGTAACAGCACCCTTAAGCCCAGATATGGTTTCCGCCAAGGAACCGATGGCAGACGACTTATCGCTCAGAGACCGGTTCTCTCCCTGTGTTCCCGGACATTAGAAAATCCTCGACATGCGCATAGAGCATTACTCACATAATACTTTGCGATCAGAGGCAAAAACGTTCCAAAAGCTTGGCTGAAGTCGTTCGCAAGTGCATTTGCTAATGCTGTAACAAGATCCGCAGCCGAGGAGATCAGAACTGAATCGTATTCAGCCTGATCTTCTGGTGCCTCGTCATTCTCGTCTTGGTCGGGGTCTTGTTGACACAGTCCCTTCCGGCTCAGAACTTGAATAGCAATGTTGAAGATTTGGTCAACATCTAAGACAGATTCAGCAAAAGGAATGGCAGTCCACGAGCTTCCATACTATTCTCGATGAGCGCAGGCCCCAATTTGTTGATTGTTTCTGCCAAACCGACGCAGAGTGATGCAACCACAGTCCTAGTAGGAGTGAGCGGTGACCAAGGGTACGTTTTATGGATTCCTTACTTGTTGTCTTCGGATTCGTACATGTCAAGCAAAGGGGGCAGGCAATGGCCGACCAACTCTTTGACAACGGGTTGCAGAGGTACGGTCTTGTATGCCGATTTGAAAATCGCGAACCAAAGATCCAGAGAATTACTCACTACGGTAGCACCAGCTTGCCACTCTGGGGGATCACTAAGTTCGTAAAAGACTCTAACCAACTCGAGCAATGATTCTGTTGCGGACTTGCGAATTCCTTCGTAGTAATGCGCAAGGAGGGCGACGAGTTCGATCACGCATTGCTCAACGTACGGGAAGAAGTGATTGCGGGTCGCAAGGAACAATGCTCCGATCGTGTCTGCAGCAATCTCCTTCTCGACAGCAATAGCACTGTTGACTTCAAGCATTTTCTCAACGTCGACGTCCTCCATCTCTGTTTCCATTTTGCCATCTACATCAGTATCAAGAATCGTTATCGCACTGGAAGGAGAGGCACCAGTCGCAAACGCAGCAGCCACTTCTTCAGATACTACATTGCAGAGCTTGAGTGAGCTACCACAGTTCCGACCAAATCACCTGACTTACGGGCAAGTTGAGTGTCTTCACCGTGTTCGGGCAAACGACAGCTGGCCAGAATGGGAGGAACCACACTTGGAAGGTAGGGTGCAAACTCCTCGCCAAAGACCCGGGCCATCACGGAGAAGAACAGAAAACTACATTCCCTCAAACGGGGGGTACCCATTTCAAGTCCTTGGAACGCTTGCTTCATCATGTCGGCAAAGTACGGGCGGAACGCGTCAGTGCCAACGGCCTCAGCGAAAGTGCCAACAGCATCCATTGCAATACCACGTAGTTCGCCTTCTTCACCCTCTCCAGTCAAAACGAGAAAATGTTGAAGGCGGTTCATGGTCGGCTGGAAGTATGGCAAGAACTTCTCCTTCGAAGCATGAGCGGCGCTACCTATGGCGCCAGTAACGACAGATTTGATAGGAATGGGGGCCGTGTCCAAAAGGTTAGCGAGCTGCTCCATAATTAGATTTAGATATCGATCGATAACGTCTTGTAATATCTCGAGAAGGGCATCGAGGGCAGTGCAAGCGGAGCGTTGAGTCGCTGGATCGTGGACCAACCTCATAATAGCCTAAGAGCCTTCTTCAATCATTGATGGGATTGATGATGCAAAAACTCACAGGAATAAGGGTGGTATGCTTAGACGAACACTCTTCTTCTAACCATTCGCACAGGCAGCTCACGGCGATACAAGTAGCTTTCCGTACAGAAGGGTCGGTGTCCTGGAGCCCAGCCTCAACGACGGGCCAGACTTGATTCATAAAGGGCGTCATGAATTCACTACAGCCCTCGACGACCACACCAAGCGCGAGCATGGCGCCGCGCCGATTACTGGGATCTGGTGACGAGAAGTACTGTTGGATCAAGTTGCGGAGTGCCGGGAAGACCTGGGTAGGAGGCAGGTTCGTGGCTAAGCTATCAATAACGCGTAACGCAGACTATAGAACGATCAGCGTTTCACTCGCGCTTGATAGCGCGGGACATACTCGACATGGTGCATCATCATCGCTGTCTTCTGGCTCAGGTTCGGTGGTGATCGGCATGAGACCTTCCAAGATCTTCCCCGCCAAGTTCTGTCCTTGAATTTTCGTCTTTTTGCTGTAGGAGGGATGTAAGCATGGAATAAAAAAGTGCAAAAGAAGGATTACTATTGTATGGTCCAGTTAAGAGCATTCAGAGGGAAGATACGGAGCGCCGGATCAAAATCTTTGTTTGCGCCGCAGTGGAGTAGGAATGAAGCAAGGGCTTCAGTATGGGGCCCAACGAGTGGGATTTCCTGAAATTTCTCTAGATCAGTGAACATTCATTCGACGACTAAGCGACTTGCTAGAATTAAAAGAGTCTCGAAAACATCAAATAACTGCCGTGCGGAAGCTTCATCCCCTGATTCCAAAGCCTGTTGTAAAACATGGATCATACCAGGAAGGAAATTTTGAAATGTTTTCTGAAAAAAGAAGATCCGAATGGTGTGCTATGTCATACGTCAAGGACCCACGATATCACCCTTTTCGTCTGCGTCAATGTATTGTGCAAGGACACCCAACGAGCTGGTAAGTCGCATCAACATTGATCATATATCTTGATGGAAAGTATGTACCGAACCGTGGTCACTCGCACCTCCATGCTTTCAGAATCGGCAATGAGGATTTGGAATAACTTGAAAAAGTTTTGTGTGGAGTCTTGGAACCCTTCGAGAACGGTTTCCAATACGGCGAATAAGATATATACACCAACTTCGCGTTGCGCAACCTGCGAAGAAGTACATGCCTCGTTGAGCCAAGAAAGAAGTTGAGGCCATGTCCCTTCCTTGAGTTCGATGGAAGCGATGGATGCAATAACACGGGCAGCCGAATGACGGACGAGCTTACTGTATATAGGACGCGCTCAAAACAAGTACATGGCTTCAAAACATGAGTACGTACTTTGGCTCGGCGAGGATGAGTTTCGGCAGTTCGTTCTTAATCTGTTCGCGCGCGTCTTGGGGAAGCTGCATCCATAGATCACCACTTTTTTGTCTGATCCGCTTGCGTAGTTCGACTGCTGCCAGCTGACGAACCTTGACAAAAAGAAGTCGTTGTCAATCGCGAAACTGGGTAAGCAGAGAGATGTGACCTCACTGCGAATTCAGGAGAGCTGGCAAGCACCTGGGCAAGGGCAGAAATGCATGAAGGATTTTTGTAATATTCTGTATTCAATTGAGCGGTAGCCTGCAATTGGGGGATGTAAACAACAAGAAGAAAAACGCGTCTGATTGACGATCTCACAGCCTTGAGTTGAGCGGTGTCATTGGATGTGGACTGCAGTAGGAGATTATGCAGACCCTGCACAAAATTGGGCTGTGCAGTGCAGATTAATACATCGAGAAAGGGAGATCAAGCAACCAAACTCACATCCATTTGCAGAGTTGCACAGGAGAGAGAAGGAGGAAGACAAGGAAGAAGAAGAAGAGAAAGATGAGATTGCGATGATCCTACACAAATTCGGCGGGGTTCTAAAATTTTCAATTATCCGTCCTGCCTAATTGTGATCTTTCTTGTCTTGTGTGATTCGTTGACCCCAAACTTGGACACAACCTCAGTCTGAGGCAGCTACCGACAATCAGCTTCAGTCGCTGAATGCCACGATCGCACTTCTCGTGAATCTTGACACAGCACGTATCGTCCGCTGTAATCACACAGGCAACCGAAGCATGCAGGGTCAACGAGCCATCCGCCCCAGCCTCCGAGGCGGCGATACATGCTCGGTTCAGCCGAACAGTGAGTCCCTTTGAGAATCTTAAACTCACCTCATGATACTTAGGTCTATTCCGGAATGTGTTTGAAGGAACGTTTTGACGCATATATATACGGCATCCGAATGTCATGTCAATCAGCCACGAAATGACCCTATAGTCCAGGCGGCCAGCAGTCACGGCATGATCAGTCTCACCCCCGACCCGTCGGACCACCCAAGCTGAACAAATTGGAACTAAACGCGGGCAGCATTCAACATTGACTTTTAGTCCCTCTATTTCACACCCCATGCCAGAATTTGCAAAACGGTTACATACCGGAGGTCGTTGTATGTGCGCCCATACTAGTACCTTCCTGGCTTCCATTGATCAAATGTAGCCTGTCAAATTTTCGCGAATGCTGTAATCAAGAATGCGAATTTTTTGTTTACCAACCAAGACATATTTGATGTCGCTTCTCCTGAGTATGTTTCCTGAGGGTCTACAAAACTTGGTCAGGTTGGTTCATGTGTCACTCTGCCTGCGAATCACTTCACCCGCTTCGCCATGAAGTTTTATGCCCCTCTCGCATTGGCCTTCGCTGTCGCCCACGCGTCTCTGATCAAACGTTCTGACCCTTTGGGCATTGACGTGTCTAACTATCAGGGCGACATTGATTGGGGTAAAGCCGCCAGTAACAATATCAAGTTTGCATACATCGAAGCTACTCGAGGGGATGGTTCGACAATTCATCTCACTTCTCATATCGTCCCACTGAATCAGTGTGATATTTAGGCTTCATATCTTCCTACTTCGATTCCCAATACAACGGTGCTGCAAACGCTGGTCTGATTCGCGGAGCCTACCATTTTGCACTGCCAGACAAAAGTTCGGGTGCTACTCAGGCCGACTTTTTCCTCCAGCATGGAGGTAAAATTTTCGCTCTATCCACCATTATCGCCTAATTCGTTAGTAGGTGGTTGGACCTCAGATGGCTGTACCCTTCCAGGGGTGTTAGACATCGAGCGTTTGTCCAGTACTATTCCCGCTGCCAATGAGAGCTGACTCCCAAGTAGCTAACCCTGATAGCCGTGACCAGTGCTATGGTCTGACGACTTCTGAAATGGTCAATTGGATCAAGGAATTCTCTGATACGTATCAGCAGCGAACGAACCGGTAACGAAACCAGTCCTTTTTCTAACTTGTTAATTTAATCATAAGTTATGCCTTTTTTTCAGTTACCCAGGTGACCCGTTATTCCGTTGCTGATTTGTGCTATGGTTTGCTAACCTCGTGGTTGTAGTTATTTATACTACAACTTATTGGTGGAACACGTGCACTGGTGGAAGCCAAGAATTTGGTGCCAACAACCCGTTGTGGATTGCACGCTGGTCCTCCAAGGAAGGCGCTCTTCCCGCCGGATGGACGTGTGCCACATTCTGGCAGTACGACAATTCTGGTTCAAACCCTGGTGATGCTGATCGTTTCTTCGGGGACGAGAATGGTCTGGAGAGGTTTGTTTTCTGTTAAATTACTGATGTCCTGTAAACTTACCTGGATTCCGAAACAGTTTTGCTTACAGCACTTAGTTGTAAAATGGGTGGCATGGTGATTATTGTCTTGGGAATTTGGTGTTTTTACATACCCCTTTGTGTATGTGGATTTTTTTTATTGAAACTAGAGGTTAGCGTTATAATCTAACCACGAAGCTGCTGCTTCACTGCAATCAGTGTCGAAAAAGACTCATGGTGGCAAAATGAAATGAATCACTGCGGTCGTTGCTTTGATCGTTTTGGAGTTTGCCACTC
The DNA here is from genome assembly GCA_038089295.1 of Xerocomus amazonicus. Lineage (NCBI taxonomy): Eukaryota > Fungi > Basidiomycota > Agaricomycetes > Boletales > Boletaceae > Xerocomus > Xerocomus amazonicus. The sequence continues at coordinate 40,946 of JBBPKO010000049.1, forward strand.
CATATGAGCTCTAAGATCTTCAAAAACAGCTGAGACCGATCAAGAACACCGCAGTATGTCACCCTCCAGGGGCTCTGCTAACACCTGTTCGAAGGTCGGCCACTGAGTGGCATAGGTCGCTAATCGCCTCTTCTGCGTCGATGGAGTGGTCACTTATAGGCTTATTTTATATATACTCACCTCTAAACTTTTGGTTCAACCTTCACCGGTGGAGAGGGGGCGACGAGACGCCCCCTCCCAGTGCCCAGAAGCAACACCTGGTGGTGGGGCGAGACGACAAGGTACTTCGCTTCGTATACGCGATAACCAGCGTCTTCCTAGGATACCGACCAAGCCGCCACACCAGCTACTTCAACATGTTACCTTCTCAAACGAACCGTGACGATTCACCCTATGGGTAAATATATTTAGGGCTGGCTTTACTGTAGGGACGATATTCCCTGACCATTCAAAGGGGAACCTAGCTTAAGTGTCCAGCGCAATCCATCCTCCTCTCCATCTCGATCCTTCTGAACGAGCTTTCTGTCCAAGAACTCGAGTGGATACATGTCACTTTCGTTGTTCGGGGCCACACGTGCATATCCAAGTACTCAGTGCACCATAGGTCCTGTTCCCAGGAGCAAGACATGGAAAATGAGCCCCTCTTTTACTTCAAGGAGGGGGGGGGAAGCTGTAGTAATTGTACTTGGCGTTACCCCAATGAATGGGATGGCCCTAGTTCGATTTATCTTTATTTAGGCTGCTCGTGTTTCGTACACTCCTGGAAGGAAAGTAGGTGAGCATGCAGAGTCTAGCATCTAGCAGCCCGTCTGATGAAGCTTGGGCAAATCCAACCCTCCCAGATACTCTTGAACAAGGATTTGGGACCCTAAATGTTTTTCCGCTTCGTAGCGCAAATTTCTGCTTGATCATTTATTAGTACCGAGTATGGAATGTGTGGTGAGTACCAAGCTCAGCCCAGATGCAACTGGTCAAATATCGCACATAAATCGGGCGTGTGGTAACTAGGGATACAGTAGCGGAAGTCATCTCTGCACGGTAAACTATATATATGCTCACGCCACCGGCTTGCCGCGAAACTACATCCTCTTAATCGCCGACTCAAGGGCCAAAGTAAGAGCAGTTTAAACGAAAACCCGGCACCGCTCACCGTTTATCTCTACCGGATATTCGCGATACAGTAGCGGCAAACATTGTGTTAGAATCAGGGTAGAACCTCCGCATGAGCCGGACTAGTACGGTAGCATGTGCTCTCGCTCATGAACCGTCCGTGAGTCAACTTTTGATGTTCACCTGACTCCTTGTTCAAGCTACGCGCATCGGAATAATCAAGAGCGTGCACCAACATGGGTGTCACTGTTCCCTAGCTCCATCGGGGTCTGGTCGGGTAAATCATCTCTACTGCATTGAGGTTTTCGCTTCGTATTCTAGCTTTTGCTGCTACTCATCCGCCTCTGACCAACTGTTCTTGCATATCAAGGCGATGTCATTGATTGGAACAATGTCTGCGATTGTATCAAGGTTACTGATGGGACATTTTTGACGGCTTCACTTGTTTCCCATGACCATGTACTAATTCGCGACTGTTTTCAGACTATACATATTCCTTCTTCGATTCCCAGTCCACCGGTGTGACAAAGGTGGTCTTATTCGTGCAGGCAGAGTACTTTCTCAGGAGCGGCGGTGAATGTTCTCTCCCACGAAGTAACATTGGCTAACTGTTCCACTGGGTGGTTGATTCTGAAACTACCCTTCCAGCGGCGTTAGATATTGAGCGTATGGTCCTTACCACTTCTGCTAGTGACGAGAGCTGCCCTCCAGATGGTCAATCCATTCGGTGGTAACCAGTGCTGTGGCGTGACAGCTCAAAAGACTTCTCCAACACGTACCACAAGCATGCGGGCCGGTAACGACGATTCACGCCTCGTCTAAATGGCTGGTCCGACTACGGTCCATGCTTCTTTTTTTTATTTTATTTTTATTTCTTCTTTTCCCAGTTACCCAGGTGATTCATTCCGTGATTGATACGTATTACGGACGCGCAAACGCCGCTTTTCCAGTCGTTTATAGTACGACTGATTGGTGGGAAGAGTGCATTGGAAGCAATGCGGGTTTTGGTGGAAACAACCCGTTGTGGATCGTAGATTGGTCCTCCTAACATGGTGGACCCACTTCCTGCAAGCGTCGTTTTGGCAATACGCTAACCCTGGCTTAAATCCTGGTGATGCTGATCGCCTTGAAAGGGTTCGTTTGCCTGTCGAGACTCGAATGTTTCGTAGATTAACCTTGATCCAAAAAAGCAAGGCGGTCGCAGGGTGTAAAGCTGGCTGGGTATGTATGTAATTAGGCTGACTCCACATTGGTGACGACGCGTACAGCCTTGGAATGATAGTCGTCGTCGTTATTCATGAGAAAAAAGTTCCACTTGTGATGATCAGCTCGTCCTTGGCCATAATGCTGTGAAGTTGATCTGATCTGACAACAGGATCTCGGATACATGGCTCGTTTCAGTGTATATTTGTGTGAACTGTTATGTTATCTAATCCAACATAGTAGTTGCTAGTCAATAACGATCATGGCACAGCCGTCCTCCTTCTCGGCCGTACCGCCTTTTCCTTCAATATTCAGGTTCATTCAAAACCAACACGTTTCCCGGTTTTTTCGTTGAATACATGTCGCGGCTCCCCGCGAACAACAGCTATTACCCGCTCCCCATTGGTGCCTATGGCACGCCCTCAAGGAGCCCTCCTCCCCTCCGCAATCATCTCCGCAGGTCAAGCCGTTCAGAGCCCGCGCACGACAAGGATGTTCCCGCAATGTCCCACCAAGACACCGCCGACGGAGATTGCACCGCGACCGCGACCTGTGACACACTGCTCATCCGACATTCAGATTTATGGTTTCCAGATGGATCTGTGAGGGCCCACTCGTTTCAGACCTGAAGAGGACACTAATTCAACGCTCAAGATCGTCCTTCGCGCTGAGGACATGCTCTTTCGGGTACACAAGTCTCTCCTCGCGCGCCACTCTGGTTTCTTCCACGACCTGTTCACATTGCCACAACCCGAAGCCGATGCCAAATCACTGTCACAGTCTATCCAAGCCTTGGGAGACATTGAAGGATGTCAGGTGCTACGCCTTCACGACGCACCCGAAGACGTCGCCAATCTGCTGACTGCAATGGTAGATGGCCCGTGAGTCGTCTTCGTCTTCTCCGTTCCTCGTCTAAAAGTTGACCATCGTTCTCGTACTCAAGGAGCTTCGGAAACAACGGCCCGGCTGACTTTCAAGTCGTTTCTGGCATCCTACGCCTCGCTACGAAGTATGTGATAGATTCACTACGCCAGAGAGCCCTCGATCATCTTGCCGTCGCCTGGCCAACGTCGCTCAAGGGTTGGGATGCGCGTGAGGATGCGTCGCGCTCATATGAATTACAATCGGGGTCAGAGAGCATCTACCCGTCACCTATCGTAAGCCAGGCCGTCCCTGTGATGCTGACGTGTCACGCCGTCTCACGCCGCATGCTCATATGTAAGCACAGGCCGTGATCAACCTCGCACGCGAAGTCAACGCACCGTCATTGTTGTCTTCCGCCTTTTATGACCTCTCCAGGTACAGTTTCTCTCAGATATTCGATTACGGCGAATCGTTCGAGGAGGGCGCATGGGGATGTCCGCTCTCGCCCGTCGACTTGCAGTGTCTCTCCCTCGGCAAAGAGGCCTCCCAGCACGCCATCACTACGCTCATCCAATCCCTTGGCTCGCACGCACGTACTCTCACAACCGGTGCGTTTAACGCATTCGCGCCGCCACACCACCCACCCTACGCACATGGCTACACACACCGAACGTGCAAACGCGATTTTTCAGAGCTCGTGACGCTCGCCACTCAGCACTATCTGTTTGACCACGAGCGCGGGTGTACGGATCCGCTTTACATTGCGGAGGAGCTCGGGCAGTCATTGTACGATCTCGGTCAGCCGCTAGGACTCGATCGGCTCGGGAATACCCGTCGAAGTTTTGATCAGGCCGAGTGTCAGGCGTGCGCCAGGATGTTGGAGACGTGGGCAAAAAAGGAGCGGGAGCGGATGTGGAAGATGATTCCGTTGTGGTTCCGTCTTGACGTATGACCGGTCCTGTGTTTGGAGACCGGCTTTTCATTTTTCTTTCCCGAACGAACAAAGCTTGGACTTCTTCTCTCGTATGTGTTCTAGCGCTTTTCGTTCGCTGTGGTCGCATGACGCTATTTCGTTTTCCCCTTTCTTGTCGTATGTTTTCGAGCACTTGTAGCGCAACACGTGGAGCATTTGCACCTGTATATAATATAGTTTATGAGGTTGAGAGTACAGTGTAGATAAATATATAAGTAGTTGTACAACCTGCTTCTCATGCCGGGGGGGCACCGTTTTCCCTACGAGCGTAAAAACATGTTCAACATTGGCGTGTGCACACGTGAACACTAACCGGGAGCATCAGAGCGTGTATCTGAACAAGGGACTTTCGTCGCCCATCGTCCTGAACTCATCCCGTTGAAGATCCGTGATTCTATACTGCCTACAAGCCTCGATCTTCAGCCTGTTGATCCTGCGATAATCCCACATCGCAAACACCGACAAGCAAATCCTACATATCAAGATCTGTCAGCGGAATCGCTGCCACAGACGGGTAGGTCACGAGAACAACAAAAGGCAACGCACGACATGGTCAGACAGCCAATCATGGTCGTATGCCCGATGTGGAAGCGCGGAGGATCAAAATAGATAAAGGACGCGCAGATCCTAGGTGTGATGAGCCTCGTGAGCGGTGGTGGCCAGAGAAACGAACGTGGTGCGGGACTTGCCCGCCTAGATTTCCCAGTCCGATGACCATGGCGATGACGACGCCACGCTTGATGTCACCTCCGGCGTTTGAGCCGGCCCATACGATGTCGACGACGATCGTCGGGAACACTCCGGCGGTCGCGAGCACGGCGCCGACGTAGGACGCGATGGGGCTCTTTTGTGTGTATAGGACGATATATCCCACCAGGGAGACAAGCGCCCCGCCAATGATAAACGGCCCACGGAGTTTCAGAATGTCAGAATAGATGCCAACGAGGATGGTAGTTGCACAGCCTGCAAGAAAGGGAGGGACAGACAGCAATTGAGCATTTGCCGCAGAAAAGCCGAGTTCGTTTATGATGGTCGGCACGAAGAGCGAGAGGGCGTAGACTGGGATGAGTATCCTAGTATGCAAATGCAGATCAGTTGAGGGCTCAGCAGGGGGGAAGTCAGGTCGCATACCCTATGTATATACCTACTTGAATGTAGCTTTTATAGTCGGTGAGCGCTTGTACTACGAATTCAAATTCGAAATGGGTCGCCAGGTTTTGTGAGTCATTTTGCAACAACCCAACGATCGTCTCTCTTTCATTCTCGGTCAAGAACGACGCTGTCTCTGGATACTGGACATGAACACTGAGCACGCATGCAAAACCAGTTAGTGTGGTTGCGTACATCATGCATCAGGAAAAATGCCGCGAAAGCTACGGCCAACGTAGCTGCAGAAAGGTCAGTTTGATCGTTCTTGCTACACGAATGAACCAAACTTGCCCAGTCCTTCTATACAGAACTAATTATTTTGAATTAGTCTTGAGCTAGATGAATGGTTCAAATCTGCTCACGATCCATTGCCAACCGTGAAGCCCGGCCATGCTGTTATAATCTAAGCACTGCGGAGCGTTTCATCCAAAGATATCACGTACCCGTCCATTTTTTCGACCGTATAGCTTTTGCTGGGTGAGCGTCATGTCGCATAGAACCAAACAGAATGCTCACGCGAAAATACCACCGCTAGCACCCGCGGCAGTCGCAGCAGAGAAAAACAATGCAACGCGCTTTGCCCGGTTCGCACGTGGATACCACAGAGAAAGGTAATAATTTACACCGGGAAACAGCCCGGCTTCTGCAAGACCAAGCAAGACTCGTGTGCTGCACAAGGAACACAATGGTGTCAGTGATTCAGGTTACAAAACGCATGAGACCCTCACAAAAGAAGACCTTCGTAACTATTCACAAGACACATGAGTGTCATGATCAAGCCCCATGCGACCATGATCGCAGGTACTACATTAGCAAATTTGTTCAGATGAAAGACACAGAAAAAAAGAAGTACACACTCCATCTGGATGGTCGAAAGAGTTTCAGAATGATGTTCCTGCGCAAAGGTTACTGTGCGGAACGAGTGTGCTGCACTCGACTTACGATGGGACTTCTGCAAGACTGTATAGAATCTGAAGGAATATCAGACAGAGTACAAAAATGAGGGAGAGTGGTCCGCACGAAAAATACAGCAGCGGCAGTATTATATCTGAATCCGGTCAGTTGCAGATCCTTTGCCATCCCTGCTACTCTAGCATTGCCTGCTATATGGCATAAGCCCCGGAACCTCCGGTTAACATGTGATTACCGATATTTAAACGGTCTCTACAAGCCGGAGATCTGTCAGACGCTAAGTAGGTTGAATGGTGAATGACTCACAGAAACGCAAAAAGGTATAGTAAGGTAACTAAGGGTAGGAGATACCAGTCCAGCTTTCTTAGCAGCTTAGTGTACTGTGCACAGCTGATTTCGATGACCGTCGAGGTCGTATCTAAAGCTTTGATAGGTGTTGGACTGTGCGCCATATAGAGCGCTGAGAGCCTAAATGGTGACTGAGTGAGGGGAGAAAGAAATTCGATCCCTCTGACACAATCCTGTAATTTATAGCATCCTTGTCGGAGATTGTCCTGTCAGGTAAATTGATAATACACTGTGCGTTTCTGATGGAAGTAATCGAGCGGCTTGAAAGCTCGCTTGCGCGCTGGTGTTAATTGATGAAACAGACTATACATTCTGCTACGTTCTCACGGTGGATGGAACAGCTATCGCCATGGGGAATCCGGCCCATACCGAAGTACGGGCGGTTATGGATCATTCAAGTAATGCTTTGGCAAGGAATTTAGGGTGTCCACACCTGGCATGACAGGTACTACGCCGCCACATGCACGAGGCGTTGATACCGGAGATTTCCTGGTCCGGTGTTCACCGACAGCATCAATGTCACCCCGTGCGGATTGATGTGTGGCAGGTAATAAGTAGTATCACTACTCCATGTTCGATGTTCCAAGGGCCATCTTGTTCCTAATTGGCATGACAAAATCCATGCAAATTAAAACGCGCTGTCGCGTACCTTTGACATTGCAGCAGGATCCCAACGAATATAGCTGGGCGGACATGACATGCTTGAGCGTGGTGGCGAACATAGACATGGGTTTAAGTTCTAAGTAATGCGGCGGGGCCTCGGGACTGTACGGGGGGTTTCGTTTCTATCCTTTCCGGGGAATCGCATGCATAACCTGGAGGGATTGTCACAAAGGAAGACGTCAACTGGAGGGGAAAAAGCCTAGAGCAAGGTTTGCTAGGATGTTCTGATGCCGGGCTTCAAAGCTTCATGACAGAATGATAAGACCTGTCCAGATCAGGGAAAAATGGTCATTAAACTATTGGAAGGCAAAAATAGAAGAGAAGATAACGGTGGGGTAAAACGCACGGCTCTCTATTACTCCCTTGGCCCCCTGGTGTCCTTGCTTTTATCCTGTCTTCGGAAGTTACCCTCATTCCTGCACCATGGTGATGGGTCTCCTTACTGGTGGACACCAACTGCTTTCTGGGAACTGCTGATTCGGGAGCTTCATCATCTCAACCACCCAGTTGCTACTTCTTCACATTATCATAATTGCAAGATGGAAACCGTGCCACACGTGCAATGTCTAACTAATACCTGAAGTATTGACAATGTGAGACGAAACGGGAACGTTTCACAGGCGCGAATGAGACGTCGGATCCAAAAAGAAGGGTGTCCACGGGACTACAGGACGGCACTAAATAAACAAGTCATGTAAAGAGGAGGGTCATCCGAGTGTCTCTGGGGCATAACACCGTAGGTACGCCCTGCGCACCATGCTCGACGCTTGTTCCATACTAATGGTAGTACATTCAACAAAAGTGAAGAAGAATCAGAGCATGTATCGGAACAAGGGGCTTTCATCACCCATGTTCGTGAACTGGTCCCTTTGGAGATATGTGATTCTGTACTGCCGGCAAGCCTCGATCTTCTGTTTGTTGATTCTATTATAGTCCCACATTGCGAAAATCGACAAGCAAATTCTGAACGTTGATCGGTCAGCAAGCATCATGACGGGTCACAGGACGAGTACGTACGCCATAGCCAGACAGCCAATCATTGTCACGTGTGCGGTCTGGAAGTGCGGGGGATCATAATAGATAAAGGACGCGCCAATGCTGGCACGTCAGCCACGTGAGGACATGTTAACCATCAATCAGAGTGCTGTGGGACTCACCCTCCCAAGTTTCCCAGTCCGTTGACCATGGCAATGACGACCCCGCGCTTCATCGCTCCTCCGGCATTGGAACCAGCCCATACGATGTCGATAGGAATCGTCGGAAAGACTCCAGCAGTCGCCAGAACCGCACCAGCATATGACACACCAGGACTTACATGGGCATACATGACGATATACCCTATCAAAGAAACAAGCGCCCCAGCAATCATGAATGGACCACGAATTTTGAGCCTGTCAGAGTAGATGCCGACGAGGACGGTGGTTGCACAGCCCGCAAGGAATGGAGGAACAGAAAGTAATTGGGCATTGGCAGCCGAATAACCAAGCTGGTTGACGATGGTAGGGACATAAAACGAGAGTGCATAGACAGGAGTGAGGGTGCTAGTTTGTGCGTACATCAGAGTGGACACATAAAAGAGAATGGCTTGAACTACATACCCAATAAATATACCCACGTGAACATAGGTTTTATAGTCCAGGAGCGCCTGGAAAACGAATTCAAAATCAAAGTGCGTCGCAAGGTTTTGCGTATCGCTTCTCAACAACCCGACAATTATACACCTCTCTTGCTCTGTTAGAAACGAAGCTGTCTCAGGGTACTAAACATGAACGATAAATATGTAAACAGAACCAGATAACATGGGGACGTACATCACACATCAGGAAGAATGCCGCGAAAGCGACACACAACGTAGCTGGGAAACATAAGCGTCATCATTCTGACCATGCCATGAACCAGACTTGCCAAGTCCTTCAAGACAGAACTGATTACCGTCAGTTGGTCTTGAGCAAGGTCAACATTTTAAGTTCACTTACGATCCACTGCCACCCACGAAGGCCAAGAATACTGTCACGAGCTCTTTACCACAATATTGTATCCGAATATACTACATACCCGTCCATTTTTTCGATTGCATAACTTGTACTGTATCAGTTACATGTCGTGTGGGACTCGATGAAGGCTCACGCAAGAATTCCTCCACAGGCGCCTGCAGTAGTTGTTGCAGAGAAAAACAATGCAATACGCATTGCTTGGTTTGCACGTGGATACCACGAAGAAAGGTAGTAATTCACGCCAGGGAACAACCCAGCTTCTGCCAGACCGAGGAAAATCCGTGCGCTACATGGATGATACAATAACATCAGTGATTCGAGCTGCAAAATTCATAAGACTCTCACAAAAGGAGACCTTGATAACTGTCCACAAGACACATGAGTGTCATGACCAAACCCCATGCGACCATGATTCCAGGTACTACATCAGCAATGTCAGCCGGAAAGAGAGCACAAAGAGGAATGAAGAGTTTACTCCATTTTGACGGTTGAAAGACTTTTAGAATGATGTTGCTGCACAAATGTTATATAATACAGAATGATCATGTGTCTTCGCAACTCACCACGGAACTTCTGCGAGGCTGTATAAGATCTGAGGGAGCGTCAGATAGAAAGGAGGGGGAAAGAAGCTCATACAAAGAAGACGGCGGCTGCGGTGTTGTATCTAAATCCGGTCAGTTGCAAGTCTTCCGCCATACCCGCCACTCTTGTATTGCCTATTATGTAACATAAGTCTTGGACCACGAGATGCAGGTGTATAGTCGTCATTACCAATATTGACGCGATCCCTGGAGGGAAGTGAGTTGGTTAGGTACTTAGCAGACTGAACGGTAAACTAACTCACAGGAACGCAAAAAGGTATAGCGAGGAAACCAGAGGAAGGAGATTCCAATCCATTTTTCGCAACAGCTTACTAAACTGTGCATGGCTGATCTCAACAACAGGGGCGCTGGCGTCTGAATCTTTAGTGAAAGTTGGATAGATATGCATGTGTAACGTTAGGAGTGCAAAGGAAAACGAGGATAGGAAAAAGTTCTGGCACCCGTGTGGTTTATAGCACGTACCGCAATAGTGAACAACCGACGTGTTTCACTTCAATTAACGTCTGGGTGTTTGTGTTATTTGAGAGCGTACATACATGATATGTTAGTTGATGAAATGCCTTATCGCCTTGGGAATAGCTCCCAAAGGCAGGGCATAGCAACCGGTCTAGGACGTTTGAGCAATCATACACGCGATTGCAAATAGACGGGTGTTTGTGGATCATATAACCAAACATGACTGTGCGAGTTATCGAAAAATACATCCATCACCTTGGTTCCATTAGTCCCGAGCAGTGTTTGGGATGTCCATCCAAAGTGAGCACGGAGATCTCCGCACCCCGGCATGTCAAAACTGTATGCATTCCCGGACATCGCCAGGAGTATCGGATGAGACTGATGTCAAGGATAACGCATGGAGCCTGGCTCACCCCTCTATATCATAACTTTCCGGCGCTACGCATCAGGCGTCTGCGAAAACTGTATTTGCTGACTGGACACCCACAAACGACTTGAACGGTCACCATACCGAAACACCGTCAGCACGCTACAAAGATGATAAACGTTTTGATGGTTATGGCTACGGCCCGCAGTCTCCAGGGCGGCAGGCGGCAGGGGTGTAGTGATGTATCTCCGTAGGGCAGCTTAAACGTTGGATGCCATGGAAAAGGGTGCAGCGAGTGAACCAACTGTGCCTGAACTGCTTCGTGGCGTGCTGCACGGTACTAAACAAACAAAGTAAGTCCTGTGAAGCTCTCGGGAGTAGTCATTAGCTGGCTGGACACATGTATGCATCTCTACACTGTATCGACACGCATGGTACTACGCAACCTGGGAAATCACATCCATAAACGCAGTTTTTCCTGTGGTTGGGTCTAACCCGGCACGACCTCAATTCCTCTGCATCGCAAGTTGGTTTGAACCACGTTCACAGGATGCATCAAACTTGAGTCAAACCGCCCGTTAAACTAAGTGTCGGGAAAAGAAAGAAACGGTGTTGAGGGAGAAGGCCGAAATGCTGCGTGTTTGGAAGTGACGTTGTTTCTAGCTGCTACGCGATCGACGTCCTGCGCGGGGCACGACGCCGGGTCATTGGGAAAGCTGACAAACGTGATGCCACCGATGAGACCCAACCTGAATGATGGCAACAATAAAGTACACCGGCCTTCCCCGTCGCTTCGCAAAAACTCTACTGTGTAATTGACCGACATCACATCGCACAGCGGCGCCGATCGGCTTGGTTGGAGCGCAGTCGTCCTCTCCACATCTGACGTAGAACGTTGCATTTACGATCTCACGGAAGAGGAAAGTATATATACTATAGATGGGTGATATAAAAGACGCTAATCAAAACCGTAGAGATTGCACTTGATACCTTGCCAGGAACTGAAGAAAGAATCCGGAAATCAAGGAGCATACTTGAACAGGGGATTTTTGTCCCACAGTTCCAAATTCTTCCATTCGATCTTCAGTAATTCCACGCAGACAACACTGTTCCTCTTTCTTCTGTTGATCCTGGTTAATCCCACATCACAAACGTTGACAACAACATGCTGATCGATGATCATCCGGTAAATCAGGTACGATATGATGGAAAGAATCAGAGATGCACGCAAAGCACAGTAAACCCATCATTGTAGCATGGCTAACGTGGAATCGTGGGGAGTCAGAGTGAAAAAAGGAAGAACGGAATCTGAGTTTCAGGAGTTCGTAGACGTAGGGTTTGGACGAGAATGTGGACTTACGCTCCCGGCATGGCAAGGACCACGCCGCGTTTTACATCTCCTCCAACGTTGAAACTGGCCCAAACAATGATGATGGGGATGGTTGGGTACACGGCAGCCGCAGCGAGAGTAGCACCGGCGCATGATACACCAGGGCTACGTTGGGTGTATAGGGTGATATCCTCTATCAAGGAAATAAGTGTTCTGGTATTCACGAATGGCCAGCGGATTTTAAGGATGTCGGAATAAATGCCAACGAGAACCGTGGTCACACAACCCGCAACATAGGAAGGGACAGACAGTAGTTGTGCGTCGGCTGCAGAATACCCGAACTCGTTGATGATGAGCTGGAATAGAGTGAGAAATTGTAGATGATGGTGAGCGCTCTAGCGGACCAAGCGGACATTAGGAGGGACACTAATCACAAGGTGAACTAGAAACTGTACATGCCCCAGATATTTACCGGCTTGAAGGTAAATTTCACAATCCTTGAGCGCCTGTCAAATAGATTCACGTTCAAAGTGAGTTGGTAGATTTTGCGCTTTTTAGTATCAGTCGAGAAGGTTGTCATCTCCGTTGAGTGGCTCCTGTTATGCTTTGTGTAAACCCCGATCGACCAGAAAGTCAAATGAACAGCTAATATCCGCTAGGGCCTAGAGAACTCGATGCATGCACATGGCACACCTGTGTGTACGATTCCCCTTACCCCAAAATTAAATCTCACTCATAATTCAGTCCTTCGAGGAAATAACATCGTCGGTGAATGAAAGACCACGCGCGGCTATCCGGGACATTGTCGCACCAGAGAGGAGGATATAACAGTACCACCAGGTATGTTTTCTTACTCAACTCTCTGGCCTACGTTACCGACAGTGGCAACAACCACTTTGATGTGTAAAGGAAGCTCAAAGTCCTGTAAGACTTATTGTGAGCTAAATCACCATGGTACGACCTCATACCCAATCATAGCGCTGTTTCAGACCTTGTCCCGGCTTCCTAAAAAAGTATCTGATGGAAGTTCGCGGCGCGGATCCATGTGTTGTAGAGGTGAAACAGGCACTGTGAACGACCTTGCCTTGGTTGAGCTGGGCTGCATCTGGGATACATGTTACTGGGAATGGACAGTCACCTGCAAGAAAGAAATAGTAGTAAGGGGAAGACCATGGTCAAGTCTAATCGGTCCTACAAAGATCTTTTTAATGTTTTCTTCCTCCATTCCTTGTTACACCCACATGATGTGAATTCTTGATCATCCTCGAATCGTATCCATTGCGATTGACGAGTCCTCGCGAGGTTACATTGCAATGAAATCACTCAAATAACTATAAATACATACGCGTCTTACCTTACCTGCTGTCATCAGCCAACCCGTAACTCTTCAACGTTCAACTCGAAAACCCATACACTCCTTTTTTGCACCTCTTGCTAGGCTCTTGTGCGTACTTCAAATTACTCTTACAAAAGAGTGGGTCGAGCTCGATGATAATTATGAAGTAGAATACGTTTCATTCTCGAAGAGTCCCCCTTCTCGCATCATTCCATAAGGCATCACGTACCTCAATCTCAGGTGAAATATCCGTTCTTTCTATTAGAAGCAGCATGAGGCCGCAGTTGCACCAGCTCTTTGAAGCGTGGCCTTGCATACGCCACGACCATGCAGCCGTGCTAACAAAACTTTTCTGTGCCAATTGTGTACCTTCACAATCTTCCTTGCTGTCTCTCTGCTCAGTATGTGGATAGAGATGGTACGCTCATCACATCATTCTTTCCGAACGAGCATCCGCAAGACTTGCACCATTGTGCTGATTCCCTCAATTCCAGAAAAATATTACCTCAGCGATGCATTTCTTGTACCTGTCCCTACTCCTCGGCACATGTTTTCTTATTCCTGCAAGTCAAGCTCAAACATGGTGAGCTGTTGCGATACGTTTCAGCCAAAGGTTCATGAAATGTGTTGTAGGTGTGGCAAATATTACGATCCAAGCCGAATGCCCCAAGGCAGTGCACCATCTCCTGGAGGAGTGTTTTCTATCCCTTCCCCATCCAAAACTCCTCTCTTAGCTTTCAGATGTTCGCCTGCAATAAGACCTTACCTAGCTGAAGATGCGGGCTCGTCTGCTGCCGTTTTAATTGACTCGCCTGTGGTTTACTCTAATATTCAAGGCGCGGAGGCTATTAACCTCTCTTCTAACTTACTTTCGAATGCCGGAACGCTCAGTGTGACCATTAGTGCTGGCGGAAAGACGCTTGCGAGCGGCTCTGTTCCACTTAATTCTACCGCGTACGAAATTCCATTCAGTCTTGGGGATTTGACGCCTCAGCACACGCCGTACAACCTGTCTTGTCACGCAACCTACTCGGGCAGTTCATCGGTGCCTAATCCACAAGTGTTTAACACCAGTTCTGCACTGTATTTCTTGCCCAATCCGACCAGCGGCGCTGTCACGAAAATGGACCTCGGGACTGGGGCGCTGTTAGCGAAGCCTGCGAATGGACAGGGTAGTTATCAGCCTGTATTCCCAATTGGCTTTTACACCGAGTTCCAATACTTGGCTGCCAATCTTACTCTGATCGATGAGTTGGCAGCGCAAGGGTGAGTAGCTTTTCCACTTCCCCTTTTCTCTGTGACTTACCTTTCTGCCAAGGTTTACCATCGTGAGTATTGAAACCTGCCTTGTGCATCCGTTGCTGACGAAACGACCAGATTCATCTGATATTTGAATCCACCCCGAACCAAACGAGCGTGAATGACGTATTTGGTCGAATGCAACAAAACGGTTTGTACATTATGTACGACATGCGCTACATCTACCAGGATACAGCCAATGTTACTGCTCAAGTAAACTCGTTCAAGAGCTGGCCCAACCTGTTGGTTTGGTACACTGGGGACGAACCCGACGGATCATCTGATCCGCTTAACGCAACCTCCATTGCGTACGATCTCATCTACAGTCTCGATGGCTATCACCCTGTTTCCCTCGTACTGAACTGCCAGGACTACTACTTCACGTCGTATGCTGCTGGAGCTGATATTATCATGCAGGATGTTTACATTATTGGCGCCAACGTGAACACCTCCCTCATGTTCAACACATCCTGCACGACAACTTACGGTGATTGTGGTTGTGACAATTGTTCGCCTATCCCAGCGGGTCTCGATGATGCGGTTCCCCCTGCCAATGCATCCTCCACTCCACTCCCTGCAAACAGCGGGCTCGGCTCTTTCAACGATGTCAGCGACCGCGTGACGAGTTTCCTGAACCGAATGGAAGTAGTTGGATGGGAACGCACCAAGACAGTGTGGAACGTTCCCCAAGCATTTGGTGGAAAGCCTGAGGAGTAAGTCATACACCTCCTCGACGGCACGCGTACTTTATCTCTCCAACAGCCTTTACTGGCAGCGTGCACCAACAGGCCAAGAATGGATCGTGATCACCTTCTTGGGGATCCACCACGGCGCACTCGGTGCGATCTCTTGGTCGGACCCTACCCCTTTGGATATCAAAGGCAACGCATCCGCACTGGCGTTGGCGCTGCCCAGGATGACGCCCTTCCTGTTGAGCACAACTGTTATACGCGAAAACTATCTCGTGGGTGGTGCCGACGTCGCAGTGTGGCATACCTCGAATGGCACGCTCGTCATGGCTACCAACACATACTACGTCTCGCAATCGATCCAATGGACTGATGTAGGAGTCAATAGTACGACCGGTGCTGTACCCCTGTTTTTGAGTGGGAGTGCCGTCTCGTCGGTGGGCTTCGTTTTGGATAGTGTTGGCTCTGCCACGTTCTTGTTTTCGGCTTCGTGCGTGTGTAACATTTCGGATGAAAGTTTTGATCACTGACATGCCTTATTGTGGCTTTGTAGCTCTGCCAACACGACATCGAGCAGTTCTAGCGCGTCGAGTGCGAACGGGTCAGGGAGGACGCTTGTGAATACCTGTAAAACGATGGAGGTAATGACGATGGGTACCGTAATTGCGTTTCTGATGTCTGTGTTATGAATACCCATGGAAGAGACTGCCTTTAGTCTACTGATAGTAGCAAAATGAATGGTGGTAGTTTGGGGTTAGTAGGCAACACAAGTATAAACAAAACATAAGGTCAACACGGTCGAGCCCGACAAGTCAAGAACAAATGGCAGGACGGTTTCTGACCAGTCCTGGTATCCAACATGCGCTAAGACTCAAGTTACCTTCTCCTGCATCCCTCCAGCGCAGGACAATCTCCTCCTCGCCGCCTTCCTATTCGTCTTTCCGAGCTGCCGGGTACACTCTCTTCTTCGCACTCTCCGCAGGCCTTTTCACCGCGTACTACTTCGACGCCCGTTCGGCGGTACATCGTTATGTCTTGACACCTGTTATACGGTACGCGTTCGATGCAGAGACAGGCCACAAATTGGCGGTCAAGGTGTTGCGGAGTGGTTTGGCACCCCGCGATCCTGTGCGCGACGATCCCTTACTACGGTCAGAGGTGGAACATGTTCTTTGGCGCGATCCACGGTCGGTATATTGACCCGTGACGATGGCAGGTCTTTGGCCTAGAAATTAGCAACCCGGTAGGTCTAGCAGCCGGCTTTGACAAGGACGGCGAGGCAATAGACGGTGCGCAAGCCCTCCTTCACTCAGGCAAACTGAACGAACACGCGTTAGGGCTCTTCAACCTCGGTTTCAGTTGGGTTGAGATTGGGAGTGTAACACCAAAACCGCAGGTACGAGTCCGATGCTCGCCAACGCCGCCTTTTTTCGCATTCAACGCGTCGCTGGCAGCCAGGCAACCCAAGACCACGTGTCTTCCATCTTATACCAGATTCTGCGGTCATTAATCGGTACGGATTCCCCTCCCAAGGGGCTACCGCAGTAATACCACGTCTACGCGCTCGGATACCCACATTCCACGCAGCCGAAGCGGATACGACTGCTGCTCTGCGCCCCGGGTCAGTTCTAGCTATCAACCTAGGTAAAAACAAGACATCGGCCGTTGATTCCTCCGAAGATTTTGTCGCTGGCGTCAAGACGTTTGGCCCCTATGCCGACGTACTGGTGATCAATGTATCCAGTCCCAACACCCCAGGACTTCGGTATGTTGCGTGCTTTCTTTGATTGGGCCTGATTCGATCAAAACAGAGGACTTCAAAATCGTGAATTGTTGAAAAATTTGCTTGTGGATGTCGCCAGGGCCCGTGACGAGCTCGAGCCCTCCCCATTAACATCCTGTAGACCGCGTTTGGTCCTCAAGATCGCACCTGATCTCGAAGAATCACAGATCGTTGAGATGGCTGAAGTCATCAGGAATAGCCCGATAGACGGTGTGATTGTCAGCAACACGACCATCACACGACCATCTTCTCTGACAGACCGTGAGTGTGCGTTGTGCGATTGTCGCGTACTATCGTTGATCCATCTACATAGCCAACAAATCGGAGATGGGTGGCCTTTCCGGGAAGCCGTTGAAGCCATATTCGTTGCAGGCGTTGAAAATACTTCGTGCACATTTGCCTACGACCATTCCGCTCATCGGTTGCGGAGGTATATCCTCTGGCGCAGACGCACTCGAGTACGCGCGTGCAGGTGCATCGTTGGTACATGTTTACACCAGCTTTGGGTACGATGGTGTGGGTACATGTCGTCGTATCAAGGACGAGCTCGTCTCGGTCTTGAAAGCAGAAGGGAAGACATGGCGCGGGGTGGTCGATGAGGCGGTGCGAACGTTGAGCTGGAAGGAACCAGAACCACCGAAGCCGATGGAAGCGGGGGAGGCGACGGTAGGAAAGCTGATAGAAGAGGCGGAGGAGCTCAAGGTGCTACTGGACCGACTAATTGCGGAAACGACGGATTAGCAATGACATTGTTTTATCTGACTGAGTCATTGCCCGTTGGTGTGACGTTGTATGGAACAAGTTCGTAGTCGTCCCGGAGGCCGCTGCTTTTACTAGGCTGTTTTAACGCTACTGAGGTAGTTGGAACTTGGTCAATTTCGGTACAATCCGCACGTGCGGCTAATAAAAGGGAACGTAACTCGCGCTTGAGGCCCAGACGCTACACTTCAAATGTTTCCCTCATTCAACCAGCTTCCAGCGGAAATTCTGTTGTTAGTGTTTCGCTATTTGGATGTCGCAGACATCCTTCGAATGCGAAGGGTATGTCATCACACATCTCGATCCACGCTTCAGCTTAGAGACTGGTAAACAGGTATCCCGATATCTGAATCGCATCAGCTATTCCAAGGAGGTGTGGGTTTATGCCTACCTCAACGCTGATGTTGTTCGGCCGCCCGGACCATTCCCCTCCCAGTCTGCGCAAGACTTGGAACACACCCTTGTCCCCTGTTTTCGCACTGATCAGCATCTTCGGAACAGCAATGGCACAGCACAAGTGTTCAAACTTGGAGAGATCAAATACACCGATACTAGAGTCTTCACTAAACTGGTGTTTGGACGATTCCT
Organism: Xerocomus amazonicus; assembly: GCA_038089295.1. Lineage (NCBI taxonomy): Eukaryota > Fungi > Basidiomycota > Agaricomycetes > Boletales > Boletaceae > Xerocomus > Xerocomus amazonicus. The sequence goes on from JBBPKO010000049.1 coordinate 59,371, forward strand.
GTTGATGGTGTTTGCCCTTCAAATTCGGTGTTACGATTTGAATGTGGATCCGCTCGATTTCGATTCGGGAAGCGTCGTTTACACACCGGCTAGCGATAATGTCATAACCTCGTTTCGTTAGGCTAGCGCCATCGATATGGATGGTCGCCCGTTTGCATGTGTGGCCTTCACAGAAAAAAGCCTAGGTCAAACACATTTGTAGGTCTCGACACTTGACACAACTCGGCATTCCCTGACGTCGTGACTTTGCAGCCTAATCCATTCATTCAAGGTGGGGGAGCAATCCAACGTGACACTAGATCTCCTTCACAAGTCCGAATACCGGGATTTTTATATCCAATCCGTATACCTTGGGCCTCGTGTCATTCTCGTTCTTGGGAAAGAGATTCCCTTTGATTGGCCGCTTTGGCGTGTTATCGCCTTGGATGTACATTCACGCACGCAGTTCCTGCTTCAGGAGATTGATGGGGTGAGTGTTTCTGTTGACACGGGAGTCTTTTTATCCCCTCGAAAATTGAGATGCATGACACTAGATGCAAGAAACAGGCGGTGAAAACACATACAGGTGTATCTCAACTTCAACGTATATTCTTATTGCCAATCTCGCCCACCTGCCCAACCCACTCTTCCAAGCATTTGTTCTCCCCCCTCCAAACACACACGCAGAATTGATTCCTCTGAGTTCTTCACACCGGGCAACCTTTCCTGAAAATGGCCCATTTGCTGTCTTTGGCTTTTATAATGCTGTTTTTCACCCATTCACACAAGATGATTTCATCATCGTGGAGATCCGTTTGGGGGGATCTGATAGCCAGACTTTTCAACGTGCCGTCCTTCGCTTAGAAAGGTCTGATCCAGACAAAGTGGGCACGGTTACGATGCAACCGCTCAGCCCTGGCGAGCTCCCTCAACACTATGTTTGCCTTTCTTCCGATAATATGTGTCGCAAGTTTCATACAACCATGCAAAACAACATCACAGTGTCCGAGTTTGACATTCATCATAGTCTTCACCACCCGATCCGACAGTACCTTCGTATCCTACGGCCCTCCAGTCGACTTTCACTCCTCGACTATGACTTCTACAGCGGCCTGTTTTGCTTAGGCCATCTGGAGTCAAGTGGTAAAGTGATTGAAGTTTGGGATTTGTTTCCTAGGACAAGGGTGTGAGTGATTGATAGCTAGGGTGTTCGACTTTTGTCCCGTGCATGTGGTTATGTAGGAACCCAACATCATGGACGCAGTTCCATGTCATACGTAAGTCTGGTATGATTTCGCTTCGTGTTGTACTACTCTGAATGAAGGATCTTTTGTAACTTGCGTCGTCGATGTTTTCTTTTCGCCAACATTCACTCGAAGCCAAGAGATAGTGATATCCAGATCGTACTCCGATCATAGTGAATGTTAGCCCCGAAAATTGATAGAAGAGGCAGAGGTGCTCAAGGTGCTACTGGACGGAAAGGACAAATTAGGAGATGACATTGTTTTATCTGCCAAATCATTGGTCGTTAGTGTTGTGCTAGAAGACGTCGTATGGAAATAGTTCGTGAGGCTGCTGTTTCTGTTTTTATCAGGCCGTTATGATCCTACTAGGTTTTTTACATCCTTGACTAGCCCCACCTACTACATCAGTAATGTCTAATTTCGGCCAAACCTAACCTACCCAATACACACTAATCTCAGCTTATTCCTCTTAAAACATACACTTAGCACAATTAGTCAAACTAAAAGGGGCATACACATCACGTGCACTCTGGTATATATCTCGCCGCACTGCGTAGATGTAGCATAGTCGCCCCTTGTCGTCGCCCCTTGTCTTCGCACCTCGCAGTCGCCGTATAGATCGTGGTCAAGTTCTTTCCCGCCCGATCCCTCAGTGTTCCTGCCATTAGCCACGGTGGGCTTTCATAAACACAGTCTTGCGTATCTTCGTAGCTAATCACACTAATCTGATTTTTCCAAGAACCAAGAGATTTACATGTGCTATAAGTCATCCTCCGTGAGTATAGTGGGCTAAATAAGTTGACGTTGTCATTTAGTTGTTGGATTTAGCCAGGATTAGTCATTTGTATAAAGTTACTGATGTAATGGTCTACTGCACAATGAGATGTGACAACGGCCTACGGTGAACCTTATCCTTTCTTATTGTAGCTCGCATTTGAGGAGACTCTTCTTTGAAATGTTTCTCTCATTCAACCAGCTTCCAGTGGAAATTTTGTTGTCAGTATTTTGCTCTCTGGATGCTTCAGACATCCTTCGAATGCGAAGGGTATGTCATCGCACATCTCGGTCCGCGCTTCAGCTTAGAGAAGACTAGTAAACAGGTGTCCCGATATCTGAATCGCATCAGCTATTCCAAGGAGGTGTGGGTTTATGCCTACCTCAACGCTGATGTTGTTATTCGGCCGCCCGGTTCACTCCCCTTCCAGTCTGCGCAAGATTGAGAAAACACACTTGTTCCTTGTTTTCGCACCGATCAGCACCTTCGGAACAGCTGTAGTACCACACAAGGGTTCAAACTTGGAGAGATCAAGTGTAGCGCTCCTTGTATCTCCACTAAATTGGTGTTTGGATGATTCCTGTTGATGGTGTTCGCTCATCAAATTCGGTGCCACGATTTGAATGTGGATTCGCTCGATTTCGATTCGGGTGGAAGCGTCGTTTACACAACTGCCGGTGGTACCATAACCTCGTTTCATTATGCTAACCACTAACATGGTAACTTTGTTTGCAGCTTAATCTATTTGTTCAGTGTGGGGAAGCACTTGACAGGTCCGAATACCAGGATTTTTGCATCCGCTCCATGAACCTTGGACCTCATGTCATTCTCGTCCTTGGAAAAGAGGGGAAGTTACCATTTGTTCGGCGTTTTATCGCCTTGGACGTACATTCACGCACGCAGTTCTTGCTTCAGGAGATCGTTGGGGTGAGCGTTCCTGTTGATGTGGACGTCATATCCTCTCGAAAGTTGAAATGCATAGCGTTAGATGGAAGAATCGGACCGTGGAAACGATTACAGGTGCATCTCAACGTCAACGTGTATTCTTGTAGTCAGGCTCCCCCAGCTGCCCGACCAACTCTTCCAAGCATTTGACCTTCCCCCTCCAAACACGCACGCAGAACTGATTCTTCTGAGTTGTTCGCGTCGGGCAGTTATTTTTCATATTTGCTCTCTTTGGCTTTTATGATGCCAATTTTAACCCATTCATACAGGATGATTTCGTCGTCGTGGAGACCAGTTTCGATAGCCAGGCATTTTGACGTGGCATCCTTCGCTTAGAAAGGTCTGATACAGAGAAAGTGGGCACGATTACGATGCAACTGCTCAGCCCTGGTGAGCTCCCTCGACGCTGTGTTTGCCTCTCTCCTGACGGCACGCGTCGCACGTTTTACACAACTTTGCAAAACGATATCGTAGTGTTCGAGTTTGACGGTCATCATTGTCTTCACTGTCTGGTCCAACAGTACTCTCGTTCCCTACGGCTCTCTGGTTCAATTGAGCTCCTTGACCGTGATTCCTACGGAGGCCGGTTTTGCTTCAGACGTTTAGAAACTGATAACGTGATCAAAATTTGGGATTTGTTACCTAGGACGAAGAAGGGTAGAGTGACTGATGACTAGGATGTTCAACTTTTGTCCCGTGCATGCGACCATGTAGGAACTCCGACATCATGGACGCAGTGTTCATGGGATGTGTAATCCGGTATGGTTACTCCATCGTGTTTCACTACTCTAAATGAAGGGCCTTTTGCAACTCACGTCGTCGATGCTCTCTTTTCGCCAACACTCTCTGGAAGCAAAGTGATGATGATATTCAGATTGTACTCCGATTGTATAGAGTGAATTATAGCCCCAGCAGCATGTCCACCAAGCACTACGTGCCGATTTGGTGGGCGGTTAACACACTTGATTTTCATCGCAAAAGCATCTTGAACAGTTTCCAAATCGGTGGGTGCCAGTCATCGTGACCGGATTGGACTGTGTCCAGGATTTTGTGTTTCATGGATCTCGTCTGGTGGGTAACATTCCTGGTCGAAACGGTGCGGTCCGCAGTTCACAGTCTGCAGGGTTAATGGTCCTTTCGAACTTGAGAAGTGGACATTGCGCTTGCTTCAAAGTTGTCTTCATCAGTGCTCACTGTGAAAGACGTCCTTGATTTGGACTGGATTCAGGTGTTTAAGGACAGTATGACCCTGTTTTCATTCCCTTGTTACCATGCACGATACCAGAACTCAGGCCGATGCAACTTGGTCCCGCAATGTATACCACATGGTCGTTGTTGGTCCACGGTGGTTGAGGTCGTCACACTTACAACCGCAGCAGAAGTTCTCGATTGCGCATTCAGATACCTCGTGGTCACCGCGAATTGGTTTCATGTACTTGCATCTATCCATACCTCTGACTGCACAACAAGGAGTGCAACATATCCTCCAGAACCACCACTCAAATACTCTTTTCAAACCTGGTTGTCTTGATCGCTCAGTCATTATGCGCATCACCCCATCCTTCCTTGTCCTTATATTTGTCGGCTTCTCCGCTGCTCTTGTCATCCCAGACATTGGTATCCGTGACGATGCCGGGAAA
>JBBPKO010000049.1:67340-78321 GCA_038089295.1 Xerocomus amazonicus
ATAGTAGTGTTGCTCGTTGAATTTGAAGCCACCCTATCTACACACACGTTTACAATTTCGGTACAGCAGAGTCAAAACGATGTGCTGCCCATCGACATCTCTGCGGCAGCTCATTGAAGAAAGATGGGGTCCCGAGCAGCACCTGAAATGAGGAGGACTTCATGATTTGTACTATCGTAGGACTGTTGTTGCAAAATGTGCATGCACGGTGCACACCACTTGCGAATACTCGTCATTAATCATCCATACATAAATAAATAAATAAAACTACATAGATTCATAGAGGCACATGTAAAAAATGGGTTACAATAAAAAGCACCTGAAACAACAAATTGATGTTGCCAGTGTGATGCTGGCTCAGCAGGTGGGAAGCTAAAATTTTTTCCCATCTGCGTATGGGGTGGGTGTCACACTGTGACATGGTACTAAATCAATCTCCGACACGCCGAAGGTTTATTTTATCACTTCGATGTGCACACGCTTATTGTCCCTCCGCCTGCGAACAGCCGTTCCATGTTGACACTCCGCTCAAACCTGTCACACCTTATGAAGTCGAGGTCAAGGGGACAGTAGCAACTCACATCTCGTAGAAATCCTTGCAGAAAAATAAGTTAAAGAAAGACTAGAGTATGGATTATCCATGTACATCTTTTGAATGTTTTTCATCCATCAGAAACAGGGGTGTCAATGCATAGATATGAAGCCGACAGGGATAGAACGCCTTTTTTTCAGAAAAAAAAATACGAGGTTCTATAGAAGGTCTATTCAAAGCTATATCCATGGGTACAAGCCATTGCTTGCATTGTATGTTGCAGCGGAATTCATTTTGCACTCTAGGGCGGGATTACAGTCACGGTATTACTTAATCAATAGATCACGTCCGGTCGCGTGACCCTATTCCGAGCCTCTTCTGTGTGGACCAAACCAAAGTTTTCATCGTTCGGATTGCGACGTGTCGTCAGAGTTTGGTACCTGCTTGATGGACACAACTATTGAGCACTTTTGTTGGATCTATGGCGACGATGTCGGGAGGGCCTTCGTGGTCGAAATTTCACCTACGAAGACCGTTGGACACCTCAAAAAACTCGTCAAGAGCAAGAATCGGATAGCCTTCAACAACATAGACGCAGACGATCTGATTCTTTACACGCTTTCATGCGACAAAGAAAGCGTAAGAGACGAGCTCAGTCGGTGGCGTCCGAACGGATCGTACCTCAACTCGTGGTCGAAAATATGCGACCTTTTCCCCAAGTCCGATGAACGTCTACATTTCATCATCGTTGATTTCTGCACCCTCTCTTGCTGGGTCCGCGGCAACAGGACTAGTAGCATATTCTTTGTCGATGTCCTGCGGACGCAGACCGTCTCTGCTCTCAAAGAAGCCATCAAGAGCAGGAATCGGGTGGCCTTCGACAGCATAGACGCAGCCAAACTCGTTCTTTACAAACACTCATGTAAAGAAGAGAACTTAAAAGAAAGACTCAAAGATTGGGCTCCGAACGGTGACGAGGAGCTCGATGGACATGTCAAATTGTTCTCACACTTTCCTGATGGTGACGAGAGGGAATGGCTCATTATCGTCGTTGTGCCGGGCGCTAGTGTCAAGCGTCCATGTAGGTAGACACTAGTATCTCTTTTCCCTGCTTATCCATGAACTAGGAAACGTGACCGAAGACATTCGCGGCCGATGGACAAAGAGACCCAAGCAAATGCTGCCGGATCTTCCTGCTATTCTCGATCAACCGCTGGCCGAGGAAGAAAAGATACTTATCTCTCGATACAACTTCGACTCGCTTGTCTCCGTGAACCCTTTTAACTCATGTGGCGAATCGCGTATCCGAAATCTATTCCGCACCAGCAACGAAAATATCAGTAACTTTGGTCGTGTCTTTATCGGCGCCGCCGAGGACACACCGCCAACCGACGGATCAGAAGCGACTTATCACGCCTTCTGGGATGCAAATTTCAGGACAATTTTGGAAGCTATATTGGGTGGAAGATCCATCCGGGACTGCAGTGCCGTGAAGTTGAGACCAGACTACTGTTGGTTATGGGTCTTTTTCGCGGAGAAGAGAGAGGTCCAGGAAACTCAGACGACCTACGAGCAGAGTTGATTGACAAGTTACTGTGGGTCTACAATCCCGCACCATACCTGTTTGGCGAGTATTAATGAGTCATCTCGCTTCAAATTTTCCACTCATGCAATTATAGCGTACTACGCTCATGGGCGGATTGTTGCTATTGTGGCAATCGTCGCACCGACAGAACCTTCACGGCGGCCTACCGTAGTAGGTCTGCACTACGCCGATTTGAGACTCAGGCGTGACCGCATCGCTAACTTGTGTCGGCTGATCAACCTTTGTTCTATTATCAAAACATTGCGTCTCCTCATCGGCGACGGAAACCCTGATGTTGTGGAATTCGAAACCATTCAAGGGTAAGTATGACCATTTGCATGTCCTGTTGATTTTTCATCTAATTACGTTGCAGGCGAGAAATGAGGATTGAATTCGGGAGCGATCGTGTTCGAAAAGTCTATGAAGGCCCTGATGCGAAAGAATGTGTTGCGCATATTCAAAGCGCTTACAAGAAATTGGACAGGAAGGCCGTGCCCAATGTGGACCACCTCCAATTCGCCTGTCAGCAGTCACTCTACTTTAAACCTCGGGGCCTCAATGCTAAGCCAAAGGACGAGACTGAACTATTGGCAGCTATCACTTGCATTTTACGCGCTCTCAAGGTATGCTCTTTGGCTTTGGCTTAGGCATCACCGTAGTTTCAGGCCGCATTTCAGATTGCCCATCAGATACCACTGTATCACCAGGATATTCGATGGGAGAATATTATCCGTGCATTCGATACGACTAGCTGGTTTCTTATTGATTGAGAGGATGCATCTGGTGCCCCCACCTTCGCAGCGAGTCACCTGAACGAAAATGAACACTCTCCGGGGGTATTCCAGAACAATCACGGTCCCGAAGTGGATATATGGAGTATTGGACACCTAATCCTCACCTCGGTCGTGTTTGGTGTTTCTGTGTACACAGAGCTGAGAAATATAGGCAGGCAGATGCAGAATGACCTGACAATGAGCGCAGACAATGCCTTGGACGCCATTGAAGCATATACGGTGTCCCGGTCTAGGTGAGGAATGTTAATCTCCGGCTAGTGAATGTACCTGTTATGCTTTCTCTTACCAACTTTCCGTGTCCGAGCTGCATTAGAAAACTGCGTCGCAGCCTTGACCATACAACAAAGATATAGACCCAACGGGCAGAAATATTAAGGACCGCACTACCGAGGGCTCTATGACTTATGAAGTGGTGACAAAGTATATATACACGATCACGTGCACTGTCCCAACCGTAAGCTCTCGTTCGTCGAATGGTAGCACAGACGATCGACTCATCCAACACCTCTAATCGACAAGCTTTCGCGGAACGAAGACCTTGTACCGTTGATGGACAAGGTTTGTGATCATGAGCGCGGCGCTATCAAGCAAGATGATCGACCCGCATCGTCGGGGTCACATAAGAAGCGCCTGAGTCGATTATTGAAAATTACAGTCTTTCTGAGCCTTGTCCTTTTGATACAACGCTTTTGGCCTACCAACTTTCTCCGCAGGTGCTATCATGGATGGCATAACCCGGCTGTCGTCGGTCTTGACGATTTTTGTCCACAAACCGAGGCTTTCATCTCTCCAGAACACGAGGCTCTGCTGAGAAATCTTGACGAAGAGTATGGCTCAAGTGAATTCAGGTTCAAAGCATACGAGTCCTTGGGTGGTGCTGTCCGAATCCCGTAAGCTACATCTTACATGCGCGTTTTTTTTTTTGAAAATAATGTGCATGCATTCTAGCACGGAAAGCTATGATGATTTCGGACCGCCCTCGGAAGATTCACGATGGGAAATCATGGCTGAATTTCACAGATATCTCGAGTTACGTTTCCCCAAAGTGTAAGTGTAGCGCGAGTGCAACTCCGACACACTTGATAGTTTTTTTTTTTTTGTAGGCATGCAAACCTAGGACGCACAAAAGTAAATACCTATGCCCTAGTGTATGAATGGAAGGGAACCGAAGATGTCAAGCCTCTAATGATTCTTGCTCACATGGACGTCGTCCCTGTTGATCCCGACACATACGATGACTGGATCCAACCCCCATATTCTGGTTATTTTGACGGTGAATGGATCTGGGGCAGAGGGAGTTGTGATGACAAGTCTGCTCTCATTGCAACTCTGTAAGTCAGCATTAGGTGACTGCAATTATGTAACCGGTTGAGCTTTTGTTGACCTTAGAATTGCGATTGAAACACTTTTGGAACATGGATTCGTACCTTCTCGTGGAGTTCTCTTGGCATTCGGTATCGACGAGGAAACTGGAGGCGGCCACAGGGTGCGTATGTTCTCCCTCTATCATTATTACCTTGCTGAGACTATCATAGGGTGCAGGCGCCATCAGTGAATACCTTCTCGAAATATATGGCCCAGATTCAATTGCCATGGTTGTCGACGAGGGGGGTGAGTCACAGATTACACTATTAAGAACTGCTAGCACATTATCTGAGATCGACAGGCGGATTCACTGAGTTGAATGGGATGTCGTTTGCCAAACCAGCTGTTGCCGAGAAAGGAGTTATGGATATTCGTATGGATGTGTCGACCCCTGGTGGACACTCCAGCACGCCGCCAGATCATACGGTGAGAAACCACGTGTCTACACTGCCATGTGATCACAGACCGGTCATCAGGCCATTGGTATCCTGGCTGACCTCATTACTGAGCTGGAAGGCCACCCACACCAGCCAAAGTTGGTCCGGGGCAGGCCATACTATCAAAGCTTGGAGTGCCGCGCGAAATATGATACAGGCTTCCCAGCGTCATTGACTCGACTTTTGCTTGAATCACAGAGCAGTGATCGGACGTTGCGTGAACTTGGGGACCAGCTCATTGATTTTGATCCTCAATATTATGCCTTGTCGGGAACAACTCAGGCATTTGGTGCGCCTTGTTTAATATGCTTTGCTCACTTTCTGTACCTGATGTTTGGCGGCAGATCTTGTCAGCGGAGGTGTCAAAGTGAATGCTCTTCCGGAAGTTGCGTGGGCTGTCACAAACAACCGCATTGCTGACTATAGTTCACCTGCCGAACTGATGAGTCGTTACACCAATATCACACTCTCCGTTGCCAAGAAACACAATATGACGCTCGAAGCCTTTGGGGAGCCAGTGGGATCACACGGTCCTTCGTGGGGAGCTATAAGTCTTTACATTTTCAACAACAATTCCCTCCCTCCATCACCAGTTACGCCGACGAGGGGAAGTGGACCCTACGAGCTTTTATCAGGGACTATCCGATCCACCTTTGAGAGCCATTTACGGGGAGACGGCTTTCCTAGGTCCTCCATCGTCTCGCCTTCGCTCATGACCGGCAAGTTCACTTTTATTCGTTCTACTATCTAACTACATTGAAGTCGTGTTATAGGGAACACGGGTAAGCCGAAGATGTTGTATGGAGACGAATATGTTGATGTATGCTTGCTGCAATCAGACACGAGACATTACTGGAACTTCACGCGACACATCTTCCGGTACATTCATCGGGGTACTGGAGATGTTTATGGTGGGCTACATACTGTCAATGAAGGTTAGAGCATGGTGCTTGCCTTGTCTCCGAAAGAACGACTCACCGCCGCATCGTAGCTATCCGAGCGGAAGGTTTTTTGGAGCAAGTTCGCTTCTTTACGAGGCTTATTCTCAATGCGGACCGGAGCGAGCTGTTGGAATAAGTGTACCGCCTGGTCAAATGTTACCATGACAGTGTATTTCTCTTGGATTGTAAATAAACGAGTTGACCCTTGTGCCTGTAAACTCGCTACGTCGGTTACTCGCAGGCACTGCTGGCCGTTATCACTTTGGTAGCAACTGCGACATCTGAACGACCTGGCCACCTAGCCTAATGTTCAGTAACTGGGTCGTTATTTCCTGGCCGCCGCCGCAGTCGACCGAGAGTGATTGCGGCAGTGGCCGTCATAATCATTATGTGGTGGGTTGCAGTGCTGGAGTGGAAACTCGACTTGCCATGGCCTTGAGTGATGCTATTCGCTATCGCCATGCTGACGGTCATGCCGATAGTCTGGTTGCCGTCACTTGCGGCAGCCCCGACGAGCAGCCAAATAGGTTGGACCACGCATAGATGCTTTCGATCAGGAGTGCATCACGACGTGGCAAGTCACCAGTTCCTTTAACAGCCTCCTACCGATGTCATGAGTGGGCTTGTAGTAGGTGACCGCCCAGGAACGACGGGGCGTGTGTGGTTTGCCTGAGGCTCAGTGTCCCGTGTCGATACAGGCCTAACCACCACCACCAGACCAGTACAGTGACGACGGCCCGCCTAACCCGGTGTTCCGTACCTGGCGGGGTCGGACTCTCACGACGGTAACTCTTTTTTGTCGCTGCTGAGGATGAACGGATCGAATGCACAGGAAAGCCAGAAGGCTGTGCTTCTATCGAACCTGTCAACGCGTCGGACGCGAACAAAATATGGCTCACACACAAGCAACCGCTCTGGATTCTAATACGTTCTGCTGAAACGCGGCGACCAAGCTTCGACTTCGAAAGAACCCATGTGAGACGGTTTCTCCTTGGGTTCATTTTGACCGCACTGGGAGACATGTCGGGATGCTCACGAGCAAGTTGCCGTCGCCAACCTTGAGCCTATTCTTTTTACTCCAAAGTACACCATAAGAGCAGCATGAAATACACTTTTTGCTCTCTTGTCATGTGGGATTGCTTCACTGACGAGATGATGCGTCACCGATCGGACGACCCACATCGAATGACTAACAGAAAAAACAAAAACGAAACGCTATGGACTTCGGTCCTGCGCCGGGTCTGCCGAGTATACCACAACGTCATCTGGCGAGACGATATAAAATGTAGATCCACGCTGGGCCTCCCTTAGCAGTTCTCTATCTTTTTCAAGTCATTATCATCATGGTCGATCTCCATCCCTCCCTCCACACAGAATGTCCCGTCCAGAGCTATCCCACCGAGCTCCTGGCAGCGAACGCACATTGGGCCAGCATGCTGCCCCAGACGTCCCCCCAATACTTTTCCAACCCCACAACTAAACAGGCACCCAAGGTGTGCATGCCCGTTCGGCTTCCCCCGAGTGATCAGAACTAACCAGCCGGTACTGCTTCTATACATAACATAGATCATTTGGATCGGATGTTCCGATTCCAGAGTACAGGAGTCAGATGCATTGGGAGCCCTGCCTGGTACAGCTTTTGTGCATCGAAACGTTGCGACGTACGTCTGTCATATAGATCACCGACTTCATCGTCACCTGAACCTTGTCTTGACGATAGCCAGGTACATCCGGGCGATGAAAGTGTGTCGTCCGTTCTTGAATACGCCGTCGGCGAACTAGAAATCCAACATAGTAAGTACCCGTATCAACTTCTTTTTTTGGCGGGGGTTAACTCACTTTTTACGGTGCATGTGTAGTCGTCGTCGTCAGCCACTATCACTGCGGTGGAGTGCTGTATGCATTGAAAAATTCTTCCGGTGGAGCAGATGAAACCAAAGGTCGAGATAAACTCGACAACAATGTGCACGACATCGCCGTACCGCACCCCGGCCACGATGGCCAGCTAGAAAGTATGCCGGATGACATCATCAAGTGTTGGTTAGATCCCCTTGTGAATCGCTTCAAGGAACGGAATATTCGCGGAAACACAGAAGAGGTGATAAGAACCGCTGTCGAGGAGAATGTCAGGTTGCAGGTAGATACCATCACGAGCCCTCCGATGGCTGCGTTGGTGAAGACAGCGGCCAAGAAGAAACCGGTTTGGGTGCACGGTTGGGTATACGATTTCAGGAACGGGTTCATCGAGGACCTGAACATCACCAAGGTGATTGATTGACACAAGTACCTTTCCCCGGTCTTCGGACAATCGCGGACATACTAAAACGCAGCCTTTGATTGGTCTTTCAGCATCCGAAAAAGTCGCACAGATCCATTTTCTTGTCTATTTAGTACGTGTAGTTTATTTGACTAATCAGAACTGTGCAAAGAGCTGTTTGAGCGATGCGCGTATTCAAACTGTTTTTCCCGAGTAAAGACGAAACGCTGTCATAAGCTGTGGTGAGTAATCCAGGCGTGTCTCATCGGGGCTATGCCACATGCAGCATGGGGGTCGCGTTACTCGGGACCCGTATTTGTCCCATCTCCGGAACGATATGCCCTTCTGTACAGCCAGAACTGGACCGGACGTCGGCTCTCCAACCGCACCCACGTTGCCATTTCACGACTAGCATCAGCCATTGCATCTTCGCTATATACGTGGGGGGTAAACATAATCTTCCTTCGATTTCCCTCCTTCTTCGCCCTTTCTACCTCAGAGCTTTCCTCTCCTCGCAACAACAGCGTCTATATTCCGAATGCTCGGCCTCGAATCCACCTCAGACGAGAACGCTCTCGTCCAAAGCTACCCTACAGAACTCCTCCAAGCAAACGCCGCTTGGGCAAGCAGAGTAAACCGGTCGTGCCCTCAGTACTTTTCTCTTATCAAAGACAGGTCTCAAGCGCCAAACTGGGTCCGTCGGCCCGAATTTCCTTTCGTTTTGTGACCCGGGTTGACTATCTGCGGTGTATAGATCCTTTGGATCGGGTGTTCCGATTCCAGAGTGCAAGAGTCGGACGCTTTAGAAGCGTTACCAGGTATCGCGCTCGTGCATCGGAACATTGCAAAGTGTGTCGGTTCGTTATGATAGGTGTGAACAGCTGCTCAAGCGCGCCTGATAGCCAAGTCCACCCCAACGACGACAGTGCGTTGTCGATCCTTGCCTACGCGACTGGTAAACTGTCAGTCCAACACGGTAGGTACTTTAGTCCAAACGTTTATTGGGAATTCTTCTTCATGATTTGTCTTGTTTCGCTTTTCTTTTGGCGAACGCAGTCGTCGTCGTCGGTCACAACCACTGTGACGGCGTGTTGTATGCGTTGAAAAAGGCATCTCTTGACGAAACAGACGACATCGGGGGCCGATGCGAGCACCACGACCACAATCATGACAAGCAGTCTGGCAAACACAACACCATCGAGAGTTGGCTCGAACCCCTCATTCAACGCCTGAAGGAACGCAATATCCGTGGGACTACAGAAGAGGCGATCCAGACGGCGGTCGAGGAGAACATTAAACTGCAAGTGGACAACTTTGCGACGTCAAGTTTGGGTGAATTCATCAAAGAGGCGGCCAAGAAGCTAATTTGGGTGCATGGTTGGGTGTATGACTATAGAACCGGGTTTATTCGGGATTTGAACATCACCAGGGTGATTCAGTGATGTGTGACCGTAGCGAAGCTTTGTTTCTTCTATTCGTTTCCCTCACCGGACTAGTAAATTTATAAAAAATAGGAAAAGGCGATAGATATAATATACATCGTAATGGGAACTATGAAAGGAACACTGGCCGTCTCCGTGCATTGCATGTCAAGATGGACTTGAATAAACCGACATGCGAAATCAAAGGCCGAATGCCTGGTTAAATCGGTAGAGCATCGCCGTTACTATAACCATGGTCATCATGGGCAGGTGTGTCTGAGGTCGCTGAGGCAATGAGCACAGTCATGCAACGCCTACAAGCGAAATCTCACTATCGTCCCCGCCCCCGCGTTTCGGAGAAAATGGAGCTCTCCGTAGACATCCCCGATCTGATACCGGGCCGCCCTCATGGGCCGGAAAAACGCGACGACGTTCCCTGTGTGATCTTCCAGCTGCGGACGGGCGCTATCAGTCGCACATCTCGGCGGGACATGACGGGCCATACCAAAACCTCGGGCGAGCCAGGGAATGCCGGTCGCCAGTGATATGACGAACCATCGGGTCCAGTGAAAATCTGCACGCCCTCAATCACGCGGTGAGCGTTCGCATTCCGGGCATCGCATAGACACACACTTACTGGGGACCAAGAATCAGGTCGGACGAGGTCGGAGATGGGTATCGTATTCTGCGAGATGATGACGAATCAGTCAAAACTGTGTTTTACTCCTTTTCTTCTCTTACTCCGTTAATCGTTGCTCGTCCGAGGCTACCATTGGAAGTCCACTCGAGCTTTGCAATACATTCTTCCCTGCCAGCGCCCACTGACCGCCACAGACATGTCGTGTACACGCCAATGTTGTTCAAGGCGGTCTGCAGAAGACGGTGAGTGACGTCCAACACAGAGTTATAAGGAAAGCGCTGAACTGAAAAACGGTAGAGAACGCCCCACGCATTAAAAAGTCGGCCATCACGGGGGTCTTGGTTTGTCCATGATAAAACATCGATCGTGCTTTCCATGACAATTTTCAGCGCGATTAGGTTCGTACACTCTTTGGCTTCCGAGGTACCACTAAAGAATGTGGATCAATGCGGGTATTCTGGCTTCTGCGGGTTGCAAGGAAATCACTGTCCCGGGTGCTCAGTCTGTCAGACCGTATGTGAAGCGCTGAAGTGAAAGGGGCGTCTATTTCATGTCACGCAAACTTTGGCCCTGCCCTGGATCCGGTTGGGACCTTATGCGGATGCGTTCACATCGGGATAATAAACGCTACGCCTGGATGTCACTACCATTGGTTCACCTCCCGCATTTCACTGCAGGTCATGCAAACGGTCCGTGATATCTGTGCGTATACTGTATTGATGCCTACGCATACGTCTTTGTGCCATACCGCAGACGATCGATGGCGACGACCTCCAGCTGAAAATGAGTGTGGTCACCAGACCGACTATGAAAAATATCTAACGTCATGCGCAGTTACGCCCTGCGCACATTTCGCTATTTAGGCCTGAAAAGGCTGTGTTGATAAAAGGGTTTTCGAGGTGTACCTATGGGCGATATATAGACAGGTCAAAAAGGCCACACCGTCCATCCTATCGCCCTTTCGCAACAATCGTGTTCCTAACCGTCTCCATTCTGAACCACTGATATC
>JBBPKO010000049.1:78419-93094 GCA_038089295.1 Xerocomus amazonicus
CATGGCATCCACCCTACCGGGCCTCATCGAGCTGGACAAGAACGCCCTGGTTCGAAACATTCCTGCTGAACTCATTGCCGCGAACGCGAATTGGGTAAGGGGGATGAACCAGACATTCCCTCAGTACTTTCCCAATTATAAAGTCGGACAGGCTCCGAAGGTGTGTGGGTCTGACCCCTCTTTTTGCGATCGGGTTGACGGTTCCGCGCACACAGATCATTTGGCTTGGATGTTCTGATTCTAGAATTCAGGAATCTGATGTGTTGGCGGCGCTGCCTGGCACTTCCTTTGTGCATCGGAACATCGCGAAGTACGTCAGATCATGGCGGGGGACTGATCGGCCACCTGAGAGGCTCTAAACAGCCAGGTCCATCCCATAGATGACAATGCGTTGTCTGTCCTCTCCTACGCTCTCAGTGCCCTAGGTGTTCAACACAGTACGTCTTTCCTTTACTTATTCCATCCGTTTTCTTTTCATCGCTCTCTTTTGTGCGTTCATATAGTTGTGGTTGCTGGTCATAGCCACTGTGGTGGAGTGATCACTGCATTGAAAAATCGTATTGGGCCTCCCCTCCCTGACGGAGCCAAGCATCACTTTACGCTTCACGACACCCACCATGACACTGTCCCCGAACACCATGTACACGGAGTGTATGACAGTCAATCCCAACAACCCAAAGACGTCATCACCCGTTGGCTGTCGCCTCTCGTGGATCACCTGAACAAGATTGAGCTTCCCGTAGATAAAGAACTGGAACTGAAGGCTGCTATCGAAGAGAATGTCAAGTTGCAGGTGCACAATTTCACGACGGCTCCATTGGATGCGTTCGTGAGAGCAGCGGCGAAGAACAAACCGGTTTGGGTGCACGGCTGGGTGTACGACTTTGGGAACGGGGTGATTCAGGACCTGAAGATCACCAAGGAGATTGGGTAAGACAACGGTGGAAGTGTTGATGATTCAAATTTTGAATTATGACGATGTACCTGATTTCGCATCCAAGGCTATCGAATGAGTTATTATACACATGCCACTCCGACGTTGAAAGTCTCCACTTTGGTTGTTTTCGGCAAACTTGCTTTCAGGGTGGTTTTTGAACTTTTCCCTATCTCGATCGTTCTTGGATTACCCGCAGGGAGTCCGGCCAACCTCGTGAAGGCCGAAATAACACACCTGTGCATGTTGAAGTTGTAAAATTCACGATCCCTGGTTGCGGATCGACAACGACCGCCGTCACAACACCAAGTGGACACAGAGTTTGACATTGAAAGCCTTCAATATATTAACGGATATCCGCGTTCGTTAGACCGTTTTCTCCCAATTCCACGACGTGCTTGATGTCGGTCCATGCAACTAGTCAATTCTCCTTGCGTTGTTTTTGTAACCTCTACAATCAGATTTTAGTGCTGCGTGCCGAAAACTGGCTGCTTGCTTTGCCTACTCAAACGCAACATAGTTCTATCGTGGCACTGTCTGGGGTGCTCGTCCTGTGAACACGCAAAAAGCAAACACTGTTCACTTTTGATGGCATCCCAAACGATGTTCTTTGGGACGTGCGCATCATCTCTCTTGCTGCCGCCACATTAAACGTATCGGGGTAGGAAGAACTGAAAGGAAAATGACCTGAATCTTTGCAAGCATCTCACAGTAACAGATGCGCACTACATCTATGCGCATTCCTGGCGAATGGACTATCCTGGATGGCCGATAGCACTCTTGGCTATCAACCCATGCCGGTGTTGGCATACACGACTTGTATTCTGGTGATGTGGCTTGCAGAGGCTACGCTTTCAATTTTAGACTTGCGGGTCGACTACTTTTTATGGAGGTGAAGCCGTGGCGCCTGTTCGCCCTTTGCGACCATATGATACATCCTCTTATCCATGGCTTGATTTTTTTTTTTCTTTGCGTATTTGATCTTGATCGGCGCTGTCGGTCAGTTTCCTCTTTGACCGAATGCTTTCGCTGAGCCTTGACCCTCTTCTTGGGACAGGTACGGCGCGCTTTACGGCGGCAACACTGAGCATGAATTTAACCCTGTTTTTGGATCATGCGCAGAAAGCTGCGATTCCATGTTTTACGCTGTCTCCACCTATTATATGCGGCCTGATCCTTTGTGTTCATGACCGTATATGCGCTGAGCAACCCGGCTCAGGTTGTCATGCGCTTGGCGCTCTGCACCGTCCAGGTACATGCCGTTATATATGATTGGTGTATCATTCGTATACTACTCAATCCATTCCCCTTATCTTCCCCATACCCGCACTGTACATGACCTGAGGCTCACTCCCTCTCATGGCCCGACCCCGACCTTCGGAGAGGGGTGACCAACGGACGGGCAAGCAGACAGACAGCCCGAGGACCCTCCCTCGCACATGGACATAGCCCTCCAGACTGTCCTCCTCCCACCTATGTGTGGCTCGCGCTTCCTTCTTCGCACGGTATGTCAACAGGGATGATCGGTCAGAGCCGCTTAGGCCCAAATGTAACATCCTGACGGTATTGCTTGCGAGCGGACATGGCTGTGGTATCTGCTCCCCATGAGACATGATGTGATAGCAGTTTCGATCGGTAGGTACGCATTGAAGCTTGTCGGAATTCTACGCGGCTGTTTCGGTTACATCCCCGCCAAGCCACCGTACCGTTACCGGGTTACGGTACGGTCGAGACAAGCATCATAACCTCGGCGAAATACCTGCTGAGTGAAAACCCGCTAATTACTCAACGACGGTAAAATTCTGTGACACGATTACGTGCATAGCATCACTCATGGTGTGCGTCAGATGTTACTTGCATTCTGGAGCCGATACCACAGACTGACAAACGAAAGAACCCTTTGTGTCATCTTCAGAAGTACCGTCCAATGAGGTTCTTGATAGTGGGAACTTAAATCCCGCATCTCATGGGGTGTTATGACCTCTATTCAGTTTCTATCTACAACCTTTTCCGTGATTTTCGGCTGAGGAAGGCTTCCGGGGGGGACAATCTTTGTGTCTCTCCACGTCACTGTACTGTGGGACATTGTCGGCTATATCCACGGACCGTTATCGAACG
This sequence comes from Xerocomus amazonicus, assembly GCA_038089295.1. NCBI lineage: Eukaryota > Fungi > Basidiomycota > Agaricomycetes > Boletales > Boletaceae > Xerocomus > Xerocomus amazonicus. Next base: position 81,472 of record JBBPKO010000049.1, read on the forward strand.
CATATTGCAACGTATATGCGTACTCCTGGCAACTGTACTATGCGGTACGTGGTCCGGACGTCTTGAGACGGACAGATGATTGCTCCGGTCGTCATCGTGTACAGAACATCAAGAGGAACGAGTCGGCGGCGGATGACGTCTGCGTAGCTGTTCTCCACAGACAGACCCGTCCGTTGGCTTCCAGACTGCCTCCAAGATGACATGCGCCACGGAACAGTACGGCGCGCTCGAGACGAACACGGTTGTATGATACGGTCGCCGCCCCTACAACACATGGGATGGCCTAAGGGCACGGACGATTAAAAAGTATGGGTTGTGAGAGAGGTCATTGGCTGTCGTCTGTCGATGTTGCCCAGGCGATCCTATGGCTCATGGGAGAGTATGGTATCCCTCTCACTCTTTTTTTTTCCTTGTCACTCCTTGTCGTTGATACAGTACCGTTTTCTTCCGGATGTTTGCGCCACCCCCCCATGTATAATAGTCGTACGTATCAAAAGGGTGTAATACTAATGGATCACCCATCCTGATTGCACTCCAGACAGTGAACCGTTGTCATGTTGGCCCTGCAGGACTTTTAGCCGCTCATCGAGCCTACCGAATGGTGATTCTGATTGGCACACCCGCTTGCGTGAGCACAGATGAGACGCACCGATAACTCAGTAGGGCTCAGTGTCGGATTGAACGTACCAACGGCTCCACGAATACCGGATAATAACAGAACTCGAGCGATTACAACGAACATAACACTAACAACCCTGCGATAATACAAATTGCATCACACAAACATCTGCAACGGGTGACGATCGTATACATTTTGACCCTCGCTCAGCTCACCGAGATCAGGGTAGAACGGCACCATCGCGTCCGACGCGCCGAGATACAATGAATTGTAGACACGCCAGTAGACCTAAGAAGCACACGGCGGTAAGAAAGCAGCGAAGACACAAGACGGGCTAGAGTAAGACTTACCTCGCGAACTTTACGCGCGGGGTGAAACAAACCCTGAAGTGTATAACTAAGGAGAACGCCCGGACCCAACGTCACGCGCATGGCTTCAATAGCTTCCATGACAGCACCGATGACGTGCGGCGACGTTTCGAAGCAATTGGGCCATACAAGGTTCATCAAATGGAGCATTGAGTCTTCACAGCCCAGACCTGCGACTCCGAGAGCCAAGTGCTTCACGATCACGCTCGCTGTTTGACGATGGACAAGGTCACGGTCCGTGAGGGCGTCTTCAAGCATGGTGACCACTGAGTCGACATAGTATGCGGATTGTGGACCAACGTATTCAAAGACGAAAGTCAATGCTTTAAGACAACCGGTCCGTACGTTGAGCTCCGCAGTGCGGTATTCATTGAGGATGGCTGGGATACAGGTGAAAGCTAGGAAGCGGTGTCAGCTCACGAAAACTGCAAACGGAATCGACACTTACGTCCGCAGGTCTCAGCTACGATGGCGATAGCAACAGTACTACAGACTCGGCTTTGACGCTCTTGCACGCGAAGGTTGGTGAGCAGAACGGAAAGAACGTCTTGAGGACCCAAACTCTTCGCGATGTAGCCGAATGAATTGACGGCAGCCCGTCGAATACCCTTTTTGTGAGCCTTCAGCAGGTCCAAGAGCTCGAAGCATATACGCATCCACTCCCGTGCTGGAACGAATTCGGCACCACGATCGGCTGACAGTATACGTCAGTATCCCTGAAGTACAACGAAATTCGGATAAGACTCACCGATTCGGCCGATCAAGTTGATGGATGCTTCTTGCACCTTTTCGTGGCGGTTACGAAGGATCGGTGTCATTCGGGGTACTGTACAACCTCCGATTAGTCGCCGAACGTCAGATAGTATATTCGAGCACTTACAAAGATCTTTCACTGGGGGGTTCATCTGGGTCATACCGACAACGTTAGCGATCGCACCCTCAGCGGCGATGATGCTACCGAGTGTATCCGGATATTCTTCACCCAGTTGTTCGAACAAAACAAGGCCGAGCTTGCTTAAAAGCTGGTCTTCGCCACATTGCTTAATGACGACTGCGAGCCGTGTCGTTAGGTCGGCGGCTTGCTGGCGAACTTTGGCGCTCTTGTTATTGAGACGCCAGAGGATTGTCGAGACGATCTGTGTGAGATATGGTTTGACACGGATGCCGAGAGCATTGACGACTGTGCCGAAACCATCCAACATGACCTGGTCTTCGGTGGTTTGCTCCTGGAAGGAATAGATGATGCCGTCTACGAGACGAACTTCGAGGCGCTCGTCAATGTCCGAAGCACCGAGGGTGGCGACGACCTTAGTGATGGTCTCCATAACCATCTTGCGATAGGGTTCCGCTTCGTCTTTCAGCTCGTTAACAATCCTTCCAACGATCTCCGAAACCCCCGCTTTTTGCGCAAGCTCTACGGTAGTCTCCACCACTTGACGGTAGTTGCGTCTATCCAACGCCATTCGGCGAACCCAGAATGACTTGAAGAAGTCTGGAAGGATATCTTGCTTGATGTATTGCGCAGTAACACCCTCTGTAGCAGCGCACTGCTTGACCACTTTTAATACAATCTTCTTCATCTCTTCGTCGGACGTCTGGAATTCGCGAATAAGGATAACCGTGACTTCTTTGGTATAGTAAGATGCGTATTCGGGGTCCATTAGGGGAATGATGAAGCCAATCGCCTTGAGAAACGCAGCGAGACCTTTTCCGCGGTGTAGACGAATACCAAGCCAAAGGGGCTTGAGCACCTCATCGAAAGACTCGATACCATACGGTGCCGCAGCTTCAGCCAAGGCGGCAAGGCCCAAAGCGGTCATCGTCCGCACTTTTTGCTGTTCGTCTGTGAGTCCGTGGGCGATACAACCGACCAGGTTTCGTAAGTGTGGGAGTACGGCACAGCCCATCATGATTGCAATCTGCTGGACGATTCGAATGCCAGTGTGACGCGCCTGCCATGATTTTTTACTACGGCAGACGGCTTTGAGGAAAGGAAGGAGGGATGGAATTCCAAGGGCGGATGCAACGACGGAGAAGGCGCGAGCAGTCGTATTGCGAACGTATTCGTCAGCATGGTCAATGTCAGGTCGCATAGTAGAGATCATGTGAGCGAGACCAGCCGCTTTCGAGAGGTTAGAAATGATTTCGCGACCCTCGACACGAGCGTAGTAATCTTCGTCGATAAGGAGAGGCTCAATGACGACGAGAATCTTGTGCACGTAGGGGCGAACAAGATCGTCGAGTTTGTATAATACACGATCAATGACCTTGACCAGTAGATGCCGTTCTTGATCCTCCAGCGTACGCTCCATAAGAAGTGGAAGGATTTTATCAAAAAGGGGACCAGCGCCAAACTCGCGAGCTTTGTCTGTGATCTGACGGAGGGCAGTTTTCCGGACAGGCGGCGTGCCATTCTTGATCTTCAACAAGAGCCGCATTATCTTGCGTTCCTTCATTTCGTCAACCGAAAGCTCAGTCTCATCCTCCTCTTTGAGGATCTTTGCGAAGTATTGGGCATCTTCCGGCTTGAAGAAGGCAAGGTTGCCGACGCCAGGGATCTCCGTTGGGAGTTCTGGCGCGAGGCCCGCCGCTGCCGCGATGGCAGCAGCGTCAGAAGACTCTTGAATATGGAAACCCCCGACTTCGGTAATAGGCGTCGCCATCAACTTGCGGGGGGTAACCATTGGCGCATAGCCTGGCGGAGGAGTAACGATGACGTACCCTGTAGCCGGCAGAATAGCGTCCAATTCTTCGTCAGCAAGGTAGCGGTTGTGCTTGTCCTCGTGCATAATACCGGGTGCGTTCATGATGATCTGAGTCATTGGTGCGTCAGGAATGACGGCGGCTTGATCCCAGCGTGAGCGTTTGGGAGTTTCAGTGATGGAAGTAGTATTTTCTATAGGTGGTGCATCCCAGCGAGACCGCCGCTTCTTCGGTGCAGATAGCTCATCCTTCGACGCTTCTGGCTTATTAGGGTCCACATTTTCGTCCGGCTCTGCCATGTCCCACCTCCGTTTCCGCTTCGTCCCCCCTGCCTCCCGGTCCCGTTCCCTTGCCTCGGCAAGCTCTTTGGCAGCGGCGAGCTCCATAGCAACATCCTCGAGTTCAGCAGCTGGGGGAGTTCTGTCCGAATCCATCTTCATCTTTCCCTCTTCCTTCTCTCGCCTCTCCTTCTCCTCAATCGCCCTTCGTACACGTGCCTCTTCCCGCTCCAAAAGGGCCAACCTCATCGCATCCTTATACCCTCCCTCGACCTCCGTGCCTTCTTCAACATGCTTGAATGCATCGGCGCTTTCTTGCGCGACTCGGCTGAAGCGACGGTTGTGATAATCCGATTGCCTCGACGCAATTTGACGTTTTGAGGCCGTTTCGGCAAAAGGGTCAAAGTTTTCTTCTTCCGCAAGTTCCGCAAACTCTTGAAGTATCTCCTTTGGCGCGGTGAAGGAGTCTACAAGTCTAGGCGAGTCGGTCATGGTGAGTGGTAGTGACGGTTGCGGAGAAAGCTGCTGATGACTAGTAGTAGGAATAGTCTACGCTGAGTCTGAATAATGGCATAACCAAATACACACAAATAACCCCTGTCAAGTGCCCTGAAAAAAAAAAGAGGGCCAAATTGCTGCCAACTTTTCATCCAGGCCAAGCATGTGCTGGGTGCGGCTTTATGTCTCATACTGCCTGGTAGGTGAAACGGGGAGAAGCTCGACAAGAGATAGGTATAAGAAATGAGGTAAATCACCTAGAAGTCGATAGCATCAGTCAACCGTTTGCAATCGAGTGCAAACTGACAAACTATGTCGGATAGCATCATGAGGAAGTATGTACTTCACTGAACACCGTTCTCTCAGGAACGATGCTAATACGGCGATCTTTGTCCCGAGAATGATCAAATAGCAACCAGTTCTATACTTTGATCGGCCGTTCACGATGACACGATCCCCGCAAAGCCAGAGGATTCTTAATTATGTTGTTGCTCTTTGGTGATAGCAAATCTCCCTCCTTCTGAAAACGGTCAATCAACTCGGAAGGGCTTTCCATTAATACGGAAACTGACCCCGAGAATGGCTAACATAGTAAGTATTCGACAAGCTAGTAACCAAGTTATGGAGTTACATGCACGATGCATTGCTTTTCTTTCGAGTACTATTTCCTATGTATTTTTTGGTAACAGAGAACCAACCCACAGGGATAAACCAACCATGGCCACCATCACCCAATACACAAAATAACCCCCCATGAAGTTCTTTTCGATACTGAATGAAAATGCAGAGTTCACGGCAGCGGGGCCGACAGCACGCATGACGGAGACAACCATCTGCGCGAGGCCATTCGTTGCACCAATCGACGACTTGTTCGGTGCAGCAGTACTGATGTACATAAACGTGATCGCTAGTTCAAAACAAATTATGAAGCTGTTAACTATATCGCAAACAAGTTGCCTCACCGAAGGTAAACCCAGAGAAAGTAAACAAGATCAGTTGGACTCCGACAAGGAACCAAACAAAATAGTTGAGACCGTATATCCGTGCCACGTTATTGACCACTGGAAAGAGCGCGATTGTGGGGAGAAATAAAGAAACACACATGAAAAACATGTTTTTGGCGCCGAACCACTCGAACATTCGAGCAAAGAATATCAATTGAAGGATACCACCTAATATTCCAAGGAATGCCAGAATGACCCCGATTGTAGGCGGGTCGAGATTTAGACCGCCCATTTCAATAGGCATCGCGTAGAAGACTGGGATGACCGCACGAAAGGCTATTTCGATCAGGGCATACGTGGCATAACTCCCGGCCGCTATAATCACCGGACGAATGAGAAGAGATCGGAAGGAAGCATGCTGGTCCGTTGCTTCTGTTGTTGCTGGACCCTCTCCAAGAGTCGTTGAATCGGCCCGTGGCCTACTGTCCTTGGGCGTTCCGCCAAAAATATATTGCCATACTGTTACCCTGGGTTTCGCAGTCTGGTAGTAGACAATAAGCATCTTCGGAACTGGTTCAGACGGTCTCACGCACCTCCGTCAAAAACAATAGGACCACAAGCCATGAAACCGCAGAGACGGACGCGGAGACTGAACATGGCAGGAAATATGGGTATTGCTTGTGAAAAGCAGAATCGCCAAAGATCCCTGGGAATCTTTCGGCAGGCCTAGCTAGAGTCCCACCGATTAGTGGCCTTGAAGTTCGTTTAGTATGAATGGTGAGTGGTCGGCAAATAGGAAAAACAAACCCCATCGTTGTTCCAATAGACCAAGTCACTGGCAAAATACCCCATGCCTGGGCAGCATTCGTCTCGTCCGTGATCTCCGCTATCATACTCTTCATTACACCAATGTTTCCATTCAGGGCTCCATTAAGTATTCGACTTGGAGTGTTTCGTCAGACAAGCAGGAAGAGGACGTTCCGAGTTCATTCCCACCTGATGATAATGGTCGCAAATGTGTTGGACAATCCGAAACACCACATCGATGCCGATAAGCCAAAGAGCCCAGTCATAATGACAGGCTTGCGACCGACCGCATCCGACATACAGCTCCAGTGAAATATTGTACACGCCTCTGTCAGAAAAAACAACGAATACTGATCAAATCAACTTCAAGATTTGAAGCGGGATGTTGACATGACACAAGGTATACGAACCACGAGTCCAACATAGTACGCAACACGAGAATCATTGCCTCCAGTGATGCCGATATCCCTGATCAACTGTGCAACAATGTAAATTTCTTCGTATGCGGACGGGACGACGTTAGTTGAATCCATACCTGTGGAAGAAAGGGTGCTATGAGTTGCGAAGTTATTGGTTCTGAAATTTGAATCAACAATAAAATGGAAAATTGACGCCATGGGAGGGGTGTTCTGTGCTTTTTTACATCAGTCCGCTGGGTATGTTGGGCTTGATCGACCAGAAGGGGTGTCTCTTCGTCCATCCTCTGAGCCATGGTATTCAACGTCCGTTTGGCGAGACGCTGTTGGGACGTAAGTCGTGTTGTGCAAGGACGCCCAAAGCCTCTCACTTCGTGAAGGGATGCTGGATGTGGGTGATGATGGACAATGAAGATTTTCTAATACGAAGCTGGAAGAGCCTTTTTTTTTTTCGATGGAAAGAACCGAACCAGAGAGTGCCAGTACCTCTACCGAGTGAAGGAAAACCGTTTGTTGGGCGTATCGGTTGTAGGGAAGCTTACCTCAGCGGAACTAGACTTTTCGTCCACATCCGAAACGCATGAGATGAGATATCTCCGTATGTCGTTTGATTTGTTTGATATCTCCCATATATAGGTCACGTGACTCTCAGATGACAGAGAACCACCGAAGCGCTTTTTCAACCGGTTGATCTTCCAATGTGAATCAGTTAAATGATCGATCGTTGTGAACCATGTGGTCTGGTCTTTTTAACTGAGTAGGTTTAATGGTCCGGTCTTGACACAACCATATTCTGTCTGCGGTGGTCTCACACCTACAATAATATAGTAGCCGATATCAAGCTTCATCTGGGACTCTTGCTTCGTCTGCTATCAGCCTATCGGAATCACGCAAAATGAGACCGAAGTCCGCAGTGGCACAGCCACGTGGGTGCAGACTCCAGAAATTTCTCTTTCTCAACACTATGGAACAACCGCTCATCTTCTTTGACGTCGACAGTTTTCCGATTACCGATGCTGATGAAGAGGTAGTACTCACTTCGCAATTCTGCATTATAACAAACACTTACACGGCCCGAGATCTTCCTGCTCTACTCAGCGTTAAACCAGACCAAAACGAATCTCGTCGGCCCAGACGGGCACCTTGGACTGGGCCACATTGATTCACGAAAGGATACACTGACTGTTCAATTTGAGTTTCAGCCACCCGTTTCGGCTCCCACCCCTGAAAGGTCCACTAAAAAGGTGAAAAATCCACGGAAGAAGGCCTTGAGTGTCGCAGCACAGTCAGTGGTGATCGAGGTTGCACAGGATCCGACTGCGCTACGCAGCAGAAACGGGGATACCGGGAGTGTAGTTTGGCGAGCGAGGTGAGGCTCCCTAAAAACATGGCTCTAGCGTGCACGTGTCTTTTATCTCGCAATAAAGCACAGAATTAGCAAAGGCTATCCTACAGCAACACTTCTTCCCTCCAGAATGGCCCTTCTTCAATCAAGATCGGTTGGCACAATCTCAATGCCTTGAGCTTGGGTAAGCGTCGTCGTCCGTTAAAGCGGAATTTCCTTTCCATTAAAGAGTGCTTCCCGCATCGAGCGCAGGCACGGGGCTCCTCGGCGTTGCGCTGGCTCCACTCGTTCGCACTTATACCATAACTGACATCGCAGCGCTGTTGCCCCTCATTCGAAAGAATGTTTCCAAGTCCTCTGGTCTATCCCTCGGAAATTCAAAGTCTAATATTACGATCGAGGAATTGGATTGGCTTGCACTTTCATCTCTCCCGCCTGGCCCAGCACAGGCACGTTATTGTCCGGTGCCGGCGATCAACACAGACACTGGTGAATCGGAATACGGCGATCACAATGCATGGGACTTGGTTCTTGCAGTCGATTGCGTATATAACCCCTCTTTACTTTCCCCACTCGTCCAGACCATTGGCGCGGTTTCGACAGTGGGACGTACATGGGTCCTCGTGGTGGCGGAGTTGAGACAGGAAGATGTGCTGCGAGAGTTCTTGGATTTGTGGCTCAAACAGAGCAATGGAAGGTGGGAGATCACACGTGTTGAAGGCTTGTTGGACTCGCACTTTGTCATGTGGGCCGGGCGAAGGCATTGATCAGCCTAGCCTCCCTGATTACTACTCGTGCTGACCCTATCACATTTCAATCAAGGCTCCTAAACCATAACGATTTCAAAGCAAACTGATTGAATCCAGTCTGACTTAAAAGAAAAGAAAGTTTGCTCTGCTCCTCTTTCTTGTACTCCGCAGCCCTCGCCGTCATCATATACTCGCTGTGCGAGATCCGATTAATAGGCTCTTAGCTCCACAACACTCCTTTTGCTAAAATTCGCTGTCTCCGACGAGTTGACGCACTCGCTACACAATGTTCTCCTCAACACTGGTCACTCTTATAGGTTCACTGTGTTCCCTGCAGATTGCTTTTGCTGCCCCAGATCCGCTGCGAACTGCTGATCAGTCGATCACACTTATCAGAAGACGACCAGTTGCGCGCTCTGTCGAGGAATGGGGTGCTTGGGCTCAGAATGAGCGCGAAGCCCTCGCGGTCAAATACAGTAGCTCATCAACCCTAAAGAGAAGCCAAGGCACGAATTTGTAGGTTCGCGTAGTGAATCCCTGTGCACGCACTCTGACAGGTTCAGATTGATCAACCAGAATTCAGACCAAAGGTAGGAGAATCGAGTCTACTTCAAAGCGTCGCTGAGATTTCCTTGTCAGTTATGTAGGTTCCCTTGCTATCGGAACGCCCCCCTCTGCATTCTATGTTACCCTTGACACCGGTTCAGCGTCAGTCGGGGTTTACCCCTATTCGTGTCATCGTCACGCATCTCACGTCTAACCTTAGAGATTTATGGGTGGCCAATACAAATTGCCAGATAGGATGCTCTCGTGGCGATTCTTATAACTCTGCGTCATCATCGTCCTTCCAGAACCTCTCTCAGCCCTTCTCAGTCACCTATGGAAGCGGGCAGGTGTCGGGCGATCTTGTTTCAGATGTTGTTCAAATGGCCGGGTTTTCTGTCAACAACCAGGTCTTTGGGGCTGTCACGCAGGTCTCTGATGGTTTGTTATCGAACCCGGTGTCTGGTTTGTTAGGTCTGGGTTGGCAAACCATCGCTTCTTCGGGCCAGCCACCGTTCTGGCAAACATTGGCTAGCAAAGGTGCTTGGTCGCAACCCGTGATGGGCTTTCAGGTTACGCGGTACGTACACGCTAAGTGTGATTCTATATCTGTTGATTGTCCATCAGGTTCCTTAATGACACCGGCGCTCGACCATTGGAACCAGGTGGAAGTTTCACAATGGGTACATCGAAATCTATTATCTGTTGTCAAGTTGTTGAACATTCGTAGGATTCCTCAACGATAGTCTCTACACTGGTAACATCGACTACCGCAATTTAGTTTCCACGCCTGGATTTTGGACTCTTTCGCTCACCGGTAAGTAGTGTTCCATCCCCACAGCTTCAGCTACACCATTGCTTCACTTTTGTACTCTAGAATTGTCCGTTCAAGGGTCTACTGTGTCGCTTCCTTCTGGCTCCGCTTCCTATGCTGCAATCGATACAGGAACTACGCTTGTTGGCGGACCCTCTTCTGTGATCCAAAATTTGTACGCCCAAATTCCAAATTCCCAAGCGGGTACGGGCAACTGGCAGGGCTACTGGATCTATCGTACGTCCAATATATTGTTCTTCGAAGTTGTGCCAACATGGAGCAATGCGCCGATAGCGTGCAATACTCGTGTGAACGTCGCTATGTCGTTCGGCGGACAAAGCTGGCCTGTAAGCCCGGCCGATTTCCAGCTCACCCAAGTCGGATCCAATCAATGTGTCGGCGCATTCTTCGAGATAAACACCAGCGGTAACGCGCCGAGTTGGATTGTCGGCGACACATTCCTGGTGAGGACTGCTTTGTGTACGGTGTGCCAATGACGCGTCGTGTTAACGTGGTCCAAGAAAAACGTGTATTCGGTGTTTCGGTACAGTCCTCCGTCTGTCGGGTTTGCGTCGCTCTCTTCGGCGGCGTTGAGTATGAACGGGGTGAACGGACCGCCACCCACGGCGACGATCGGTACCGTCGCGGCGAGTGTCACTGCGACGACGGCCCCCAATTCAACGAGCGGAGGGCTATGGTCGTTGGATCTGTCGTTCCGCCCACTAGTGGTAGCGTGTGGGGTGGTTGTCGGTGCCATGTTGGTATAAACGTGTGGAGTTTCATTAATCAGTTTTTTTTGTTGGACTATGCATTGAACATTTGCACGCATTGCTCGTAACGTACATTGATATTGAATACATTTTGCTGTAGTTACGCATAACGGATTAGGCGCGTAAGGTGTCGAGCATCGTCACGTCCTAACCACGAAAAGACGGACACGTCATTCAGCTTTCAACGAGGAAATATTTGTATTGTAGAAAGAGTACAATAAAGATACAATGAGGTAAGGTGAAGCTGAAAGAACTACGAACGCTCGCCGCGTAACCGCCGGGCAAGAGCAAGATCCTTGGGCTGGATGGTAACACGTTTCGCATGAATAGCAGCAAGATTGGTATCCTCAAATAGCGAAACAAGATATGCCTCAGCAGCCTCCTGCAACGCCATCACTGCAGAAGATTGGAATCGCAAATCAGTCTGTCCCATCCACCGTCAGCTACCTCCACTCCTTCACATCATAGTCGCCTACCTTGAAGTCTTGTGCAATTTCACGAACAAGTCGTTGGAAGGGCAACTTCCGAATCAATAGCTCCGTCGACTTTTGGTACCGACGAATTTCACGAAGAGCCACCGTTCCAGGTCGGAATCGATGAGGCTTCTTCACACCTCCAGTTGTCTAACCAGAATGTCAGCCCCCATCCAACCTTTCCTTCCAACCCAACTCACATTCGCAGCAGTCTTACGAGCAGCAGACTTCGCTGCTAGTTGTTTCCGGGGTGCCTTGCCTATGTCACCCTCAGTGCAAGCTCCAAGTCAACTGAA
>JBBPKO010000050.1:0-91961 GCA_038089295.1 Xerocomus amazonicus
CGAGGTCGAGTTGGGCGGCAAAATACCATTTTCGGTAATTCGCGTGTTCACCGCCGATGTAGTCGGCATGAAGTGTCAGCAACGCCTGATTGGGTGACATTCTCGATGCGCGACTGTCGAGGAGTTGCATCAGGAAATCAAACTAGAACATTTTTGGTGTTAGAGGGAAAAAAAAAAAAAAAAGACAAGAAAGAGAAAGAGAAAGGCAGACCATGTTGCGCATCGAGTCTCGTTGAAAACCAAACTTTTGTGCCAGGTCAAGGAAAATGTCCTCGATTTCTTCCTTGGACAGTGGTATCTGACGCTCTGGTGTCCACGCAGCGTACTGGTCCCTCACACCGGGTGGAGGAATATACTCGACAAACGCTGTGGCACTCGAGTCGGACGGTCCCATCCGAGATTGGCCCAGCGACTCCGCGGACGGTGTATATCCACGTCCATAGAGGTCGACCTCCGAATCCGTGTCTTGTTGGGCTAGAAAGGCACGTGAACAAGGGGACACTGGACCCGAACATATGCACGCTCACCGTAGGGGTCGTATGTACCGTTGTGATCATAGTATCTCTCAGCGTCGCCCACGCCGTTGTTGCTGCTGTCGGATGTAAAAGTGTCTCTGCGGCCATACGAGTCGACATTGTCAGAATCATTGTCACTGTATATATATCTACGAGGGAGGGATGCCGAGGGACCGAATGGATCTGCGTGTTCGACTGACGGTGAAACAGAGTGGGGATACGACATTGTCGAAGAGGGCCTCTGAGGGTGGGCCAACAGTGTCGATGTCGCGGCCGCGGAAGGTGAGTCTGCGGTTGGTGGGGGAAGACGAAGAGGAGGATGGTGAGAATACGCTGAACACAGTTCCCACCACGACGAATCGAAACTGAACCGGTTCAAATACAGTCCACGCTTCCTACACAGAATAATAATGACCTCCCCCTCATCTCCGACTACACCACACCGGCCAGTTGTAGGACCCCGTAGATACGAGTGCGACCCCATCTGTCATGTATGCCACCAAAATGTCCGGTATTTCAGTCCCGCACACACAGCAACCCCAATAACCAAGACAAAGACGACGACGGCCTTGGTGCCAAACACACCCGTCTCGTGTTCGACCTGGTTCGTGGGATCAATCCTCGTCCCGGACGGAAAAGGAGAAACCAACTGACCACAGAGGTAAACGGCGAGAAAATCGGAATCGTAAAATGCGACGGTCTGCTTGATCTGCCCTTGGCATCTCGGTCAGGTGTGATCACCATCACCAGCCAGCACATGAACCCTAAAAGGACCACGAGGCATATCATCTACCGACTTGGTCAGCCCGCAGTTCCACAGCACAATGCCAGAGGTGTCAGAATGGGCTTCAGACGGCTGACCATCAACAATTCCGACCTTCTCTGCCTCTCTTCGTTTGTGTGCACTAGGACCCGAATCTCTCGCTTGTAGTGATCATCAGAACACCGTCTACCGCAAGGAGTGTTCATGCACACCTACCTCACGCTTCTCCGCTTCCGTTCGCCGCATCTCTGCGAGGTCCGCCTGGTGTCGATCACGCGCTGAAAGCAAGGTTTCCGCCACCAAGGCTCGTGTAGCCCAGTACTGCTCATTTTTTGTGTGAGGGGTAGCAGCCAACGGCGCAGAGAACCATCTCTCTCTCCTTTGCAAGCTCGCAGACACGCTGCGCAAGCCGTCACTTTGAGAGGTGGCTGGAACTCTCATCGCACTGCCAAGTGCCAGCTGCATGGTACGCGAGACAGCATGGACGCTACCAGTTGGTGATTCGTTAGGTCGAGGCTTCCTGAGTTTGCTCATGCAAGCATTCAGAGAAGAGTCGTTTACCACGTTCCCTCCCCAATCCGTTCATACAAGAACGACTACAACAATAGAATATAACCCAGAAATAGTACACCTAGATCCCACCTTTGCGGTGTACAGATAATCATGTGTGGCAGCAGTCACGTACAAGTCTGCGCCAGTAGACGAACCAGTTCACACGCTGGCAGCCAACTTTTCTTGCAGTTTAGCCTGGATTGTGGGCGCATCAGCACTGCGACAATCCTACATGCCCTACTAGGCACTCACATTGACAGCATCCATGTACTTGTCTGTCACCACCCAGTGTTCTCTCTTCATGTCCTTGCCGTGAATGGCGAGTGCAAGGTCCTTGGTCATGACACCATCGACATCAATGACCTCGACACAAGCTGCTTCAAGAGCCTCGCAGAAATGCTTGAGTGGCTCGTTACCGTCAAGTCTGGCGCGGTGGAGCAGTCCGCGAGTCCATGCGAAGATTGAAGCAACGGGATTCGTCGACGTCTCTTTGCCCTTTTGATATTCACGATAGTGGCGCGTGACGGTGCCGTGTGCAGCCTCACTCTCAACGATTTGTCCATCAGGCGTAATGAGCTCACTGGTCATCATTCCCAGCGAGCCAAATCCCTGTGCGAGGATATCGGATTGAACGTCACCATCGTAATTCTTACACGCCCAGACGAATCCTCCAGACGACTTGATCACCTGAGCAACCATATCATCAATGAGACGATGTTCGTAATAGATCCCGAGCTTCTCAAATTCGGCCTTGTATTCGGCGTTATAGGTTTCCTGGAAGATGTCCTTGAAGCGGCCGTCATACCGCTTCATGATGGTATTCTTCGTGGACATGAACTGTGCGAAACAGTTGACACCCGGTAATGTGCACTACAGGATGAAAACGACATACTAGGGGTATCTTCTTTGACAAGGCCATCTTGAACGACGAATGTGCGAAACCCGTGATCGACTAGAGGACAATTAAAGTGAACAGTCGTACAGTCGAACTTTTCAGGCCACCATACCTCATCAGTGTTATACATACTCATAGCAACACCCTTGCCCTTGAAGTCATAAACATCAAGCGTAGTTGGTGGACTACCATCGGCGGGCCTGTAGACCAACTGTAATTTTCCAGCCCCAGGAACGACCAGGTCAGTTGAACGGTACTACGAAGGATCAGCATGGAATTGCGCGCATCAGGAACAGAGCCAACCTGATCACCAAAAGCATGACGACCAATGATGATGGGGTTCACCCAGCCTGGAACGGGCTTGGGAATTCGCTTAAGGATGATGGGTTCTCGGAACACGGTGCCACCGAGGATGTTACGGATCTGAGAGTCCCTATCAGTACCTTCCGCTGTGACGTGAACAGAGGGTACACTGACTGTGCCGTTCGGACTCTTCCACATCTCCTTGAGTTTGAATTCCTCAACACGCGCCTCGTCGGGCGTAATGGTCGCACACTTGATCCCAACCCTGTACTGTTGTATGGCCTTTGCGGCCTCGATTGTCACATTATCATTCGTCTACCCTGTGCTCAAAGCTCTGTCATGGTATTTCAGGTAACGGATACATACCTGGTCACGGTGCTCTAAACCAAGATCAAAGTACTTGATATCTAGTTGGAGATAAGGTAGGATGAGCTACAAAAGTAGATGATAAACCAATTGTGCCATCGCGAAGACGGAGGAACGGACCTCTTCCCTTATCTTCTTCCATATAATTCTTGTCATTTCATCGCCATCAAGTTCCACCACCGGTTGCGAAACCACAATCTTCTGCGCATTTCCTGCGGGTGAAGACATTAGCTTCATGCTCGTCAATACTCCGACCACATGGTACGAGCATTGCCCTTGGCAAGGGCTTCTTCGGTCGAATAGTGTTGATACTCACGTAACATCGTCGACGTCGCAAAGGCTCGTGCGAGGGGTCTTGCGTGTGCAAGCAGGGAGCGCCTCGCTGAGAGGACTGTCCGAGTTTGTATCATGATGGTGTTCGCAGATAGTAATAAGGAGGGTATAACAGTAGGCTGCACGTTTCAAACAGACCCTAAGTGTTCCGCCCGGTTTTTGTAGGGTCAGCCACGCTCGGCCGTGTTGCACCGAAGCTGGGGGAATCCAAGAGCAAGTGGAAACGAGCGAGGGAACAACGCGGTAACGCGGTACGAGCGTGGGACGAGCAACGAAACCAGTGGCAAATATTCACTCGATTGATGGTGTGCAAGTACTCTTAATTAATGATATCAATTCTTCGGTACAGTCCCCTCCCTGACCGCTTGCTCTTGGACAAGCTCGACAATCTTCGCAACCAAATTGCCCATTTCTTCTGTCTTTTCCTTACTCCTAGTTAGTACTTCTTCGTGAGAAGCAACCTCGATGGTAGGCTCGAGCAGAGGTTGCCCAGCAAGCTGCGATGTATTAGCGGCACCAATTAGTGACGAGGTTTCGCGTACCTCGGCCTCAACTTCATCCCGAATACTTCGATACTTGTCCGGTATGACGACCATGTTCGTTACAAGGCTAAGTACCATGGCCTCAAGTCCCTCCTCGCGTGCGGCAACGACCTCTGGGATCGTGCTCATCCCAACGACATGTGCACCAGCGTTTCTCAGGAACCGTCCTTCAGCCGGGGTCTCGTACGCTGGTCCGGAAACCCAGGCATACGTCCCTTCTGCCAACGCGTCCCGATGAAATTGCAGCTTATGCGCGGCAAGAAATGTCAGCTTTCGTAACCTCACCGAGTATGCATCGCCAAGAGGGTAAAAACGGGGGTACCCTGAGGATATAAGTGGTCCAAATGTTGGGTTCATTCCGGTCATGTTCGGCAGTGCAAGATGATCCTGGATCACGACAACTGGGCTGGGTGTTAGCATGGGTCCAGAGGCCCAGACATTTGTGCGCACTAGTTCCAATGGGTATGTCGGGGACGAGAGATCCGGCTGCATTGGTAACTGATCATGACTTCAATATCGTCTCTCAGCAAGCTATTGATGATGACCCACTAATAACGTGTTTCACTCCCAACCGCTTCATGATTCGGATCCCGTAGGTTACCACTGATGGTTTATGGCCTTCATATGGATGGAACTTTCTGGCCCATATCAATGAAGTGATCGACGATGAACTTTAAGTTAGCACAAGGACTCACGCGTCCAAGCATGGCTACGACAGGATACTCGTGTTCACCCATCAGGCCAAAGGCCAATGCACTCTGCTGTCCGACGACTTTTATCCGAGGGTTGATTTCGGGTTATGGATGTTGAGTCAGATTGCGCGTACCTGTGCTCTGTCCAAAGCCAGGGAGTTGAGAATAGGGTATCCGTACTGTATTCGAAAGTCGGTTGGCGAGCGTGCTAAGACCAGATCCGCAGACAATCCCGAGAAGTGGACTAGGGAGTTTTTGCTTCTCCAGAATGTCCCGTATTTCCTCGATGGTCTCATCGAAAGGGAGCGACACCGTAGGATGGGCCATGTTGATGGAGCTGATTATAATAGTCGGACAGTGTAACAAAGCAGTGATATCCTGCACCCTAGATTTCCCGACGTCGCCAGGGGCACTTCACGCGACCGTTCTCGCATCGACTAGTGATGCTGGCAGAAGTTGTACAAAAAAATGATGCCTCATTCAGATCTTTCAGACGGCAAGTACGCTTGTTTCTTGTTAGTTTGGTGGTTAGACCGTCCGTGACCACAGATCACTGAAACATGGAGCAGACAAGCACGCAGGATGGCAAAAAGGATTGCAACCGTTTCAACGTCCTGCATCCTGTCTTGTGATCAGACTGAGGCAACTACAGCTCATCGTCCTGAGTCCTGAAGCGCCTGACATCCTCAGTGCCCACATGTGAATGTCCCCCTCTACAAGGAACTAGGACCAATTCCCGCTGTGGAGAAAACCATCGCGACTAAGAGTGGGAAAGCGGACTGGAGGATTAATCAAATTGTCAAACGCTAGGAAGGTTGAAAAGATAAGACCCTACTAGAGCGAAGCGAAGAAACACCATGGACAAAGGACGGACACCATTACTTAAATAATAGTCTTTAATTCAGCATACCAGCAACCCACAGTCAAATCTACAGGTAAAGCAGTACATATGTGTAAAGATCGACAATCGTTTCATACATATATCTAATAGCATCTGTTCAAGAATAAAAACCTGGTCAACGAGCGATGAGTGTAGCCTCCGTCCGGAAGGAATGAAACCCAAGAAAGACCAAGAACGCCAAAATAAGGACTTCAAAATGCTTTCTTGCCTAAATGCACCTTTCCCTGCAGTGGCAGTCCCTTCAGTGTGAAACCAACTTCTTCTCCGTTCCCATCATGAAAGGGTAAACCGATGATATCGACACCAACGTCGACAGTGCCCTCGAGCCCTGCTGTCGCGCCGTTTGGACCAAAAAGTATCTGGAAACAGAATCGAGATGGAGGACAGATCACTCAAGAGAACTAAACGTGTATACCTTGGATACGAAATTGCTAAAATCTGTTTCCCTCCCAGGTAACACCTGAATAGGTATATCGACAATCGAGGCTGAGACAGAGAAAATTGATCCTTCTTCATCCGCTCCATCATAAATGCTCTGCGCGTCTAGCCAGTCGTCAGGTTGTATATGTCCAAATGCACGGGGGGGAAGAGGCTGTGGGACGTGACTCGGAACATTTCTGAATGCACCCAGGGACAGATTCGCGTCTGCGTCCCCATCGAATACCAGGATATCTGGCATGATCCGCTTGACGTCCATCTGGAAGTTCATGCCTTTCGGGAGCACGATCAAACCATACACTTCTCCGCTCGCCAAGAGTTCAGTCCCATACGGTTTGACCTTCATGTTGCGAATTGTCACATTTCGCAAAACTTTGGGTTTTGTGGTTGGCGAGGGAAAGGTAGTGTTAATGACGAGAGACGGAAGAAAAGGAGAGCTGATGGATATCGGGTTAGGCTCGAGAGACAGATAACGAGAGGCAAATGCAGCCAATGCTTCGATAGCAGTAGATGGCAATGGAAGGACCCTGCCTGAGATGAAGAGCGTCACATTGGGGTGAGTGAGGGAGAATGATCTTGTCTCGGCAGAGGCAATCGGGATGTGGGTATCCGAATCGTTAGTTGGGAATGACACGACAAAAGGCAGAGCGGGCACAGTCATTTTGAAACTAGGTGGTGCAGGGTCGATGATAGAAGCACGAGCGTTTAGCTGGATTTCCTTGTCCGTAGAAGAGATATCGAATGATTCGACAGTAACAAGATGGGAGAACAATGGTAGGGGCGTGCCCTTGCCCGGCTCTGGCAAACCTGGGATAGGAGGGACTGTAATGGCTTGTATTTAGATCGAAAACAGACGGAGTATATGATACTCACTGGGTAACAGTAACCGAGTCTCAACGTTGTTAAAATCAGCAGTGAGCATGCTCCGCCACCCTTTGCGATCGGGACTGCCACCCCATACCGTGACACTCGGCACGGACGCCTGTAGAGAAATAGCTCCATGGCGCCATGAATCTTCTACGAATTGTGCAAGATCTGAAGAATTACTGGTCGGCTGTACAAAGACGAGAAGGGACAGAGGTGTAAGCCATGACGGATCGTGTGGGGGATTGCTGGTGATGGGTAGTTGTATGGGCTGCGCCGACATAGTCGCAAGCAGCGCTTGGCCGGAAGAGACATGGATCGTAGCGACGCTGGCTGTCACGGTTCCGACGATGCGAATACCTAAACGTCCAATAGACTTCCACAAGTCGTTTGATGTTCCTTGGGTGTTTACGCCAATGATTGACCCAGCATCCACACCCACCCTGGCGTCGAGCCTTATCCACAACCCTCCGTCCGTGGCGTTGATAACATCTACCTTGTCTGGGCCTTGGAATACAAGGGCGTCCGTGAGTATTTCATCCGGCTTGGCATAGGAAAGTTGTATCGCGTAGGAGTATGCCAGAAGCGCCAGGAGGAGGAAGATGATAAAGCAAAGGGAGAGCGCAAAAAGAAAGACGAAGGTCAATCTCTTCCAGAGTCGACGACGCGCTGCGGAGCTGTTCTCAAAGCCGTGTTCATCCTCATCTCCAGTGCTGCCATCACTCAATCCAGCCTCGAGCAGTGGAGTTGTTTCCGTAGCCTGACGCGGCTCAGCTTTCGCCTTCCCTTTGATGAAGTTCTGTGGATCCTCGAGCAGAGTCATTGCCCTGGACGTCGTGGTGAAGAAGAAAAAAAAGGTTGCCGAAAAGCGAGTGTCGAGCGACTGTGCTATTTGCCTCAAACGTGGTAGTCACTGCCTTGGACCTAATTCACACCAACCAGGAGACACGTTTGTTCGATATCAAAAGCAACCGAAACTTTACGCCGCTACATTACACTCTCGATTCTCTTTCGCAGCGAAGACAGCGGCAAGTGAAGAACCAGCTCATCTCCAATTCCTGCCTTCTTTCACCCACCAGTGAATCTGTGTCAGTGTAGCTGATACACAGCTCTTCCCCAGCTTGAACTCTCTGAGTGACCTCGAAGTGGAGTGTTCGTCCCTCTCGTTTCTTCACGACGTTTGGCGTACAGCCTACCAATTCTATTGTCACGTCCATCCAGCTCTGCAGTGAACCGACGTACTGTGATTGAAATAACTCGCACTGATCCAGATTCCCCATCCCACCATCTCGTCTTTCCGATCGCCGTCCCATATCCCGAAAGAGTTCCCGATATCGCGAGCGAGCACCTCGCGAACAGTGCACATGTACCTCCGGAGATATTTTGGAAGTGTGTTCGACAGAAAGACGTAGATACGCAGGTACGCATTGAGCATGTACGGTCGCGCCCGGATATTACCAAGTTCATTCGTCTGGAGATCGAGTAACTGCGCCCAGGTCTCGGATCGTCTTCGGATCGTTTGTGATGTCGGATCAGATGAAACGAAATATTCGTCGCAATATCGACGCACGATAGCAGCCGCGAGCGAACGTGCGATTTCGAGTTCCATATCCTCCAAACGGAGAGTCGAGCAGTAAAGGGCGAGGTCGGCTCTGGAAGCAACGAGCGCTTCTGCTCCCTGCCAGGATCCACTAATGGTTTCTTGAGTGGTCGTGCTGC
Organism: Xerocomus amazonicus; assembly: GCA_038089295.1. NCBI lineage: Eukaryota > Fungi > Basidiomycota > Agaricomycetes > Boletales > Boletaceae > Xerocomus > Xerocomus amazonicus. The sequence goes on from JBBPKO010000050.1 coordinate 8,884, forward strand.
CTCCCGATTCGAAAGAGGGAAAGATGGCTTTGACCTTGGCTTCCCCCTCCCCTGATTTGAATCGCTTCCAAGTCGCCGTCTGGCCCTTTGTCAACAGCGCATCCACCTTCATCAGCAACAAGGAGGCCTCATCGAGTTCCCAGCTATCCTTGCACACATTGCTACAGAACCAAGCAGACGTCGCGTCCGCTTGACTCCATCTAATGCTCCAAGTACGAGAAGCTCTGACACCCGGTGGCGCATCATCGCTCGCGGAGTATGCGAAACACTGGGCACAAACCTCTTTTCGATGGTCTCTGTAGATAACATGAGAAAAAGGTGCATTGCTTGAATGGATTCGGGTCCCCGGTTCGATGTCACAGACCGAGAATAAGGAACGTCCTCCGTGAGGGGTAATTCGCAGTTCGAAGTACGGGGATTTATCAAACAGTAGCGGCCTGGACGACGCCATGTCAATAGTTGTCATTGTTCAGGATTGCGATGGACACCGACACAAAGGGCCGGCCGGTCCGGTGGTCCTGCGATCTGTACGAAAATCACCCAAGTATTACTGTTCGTCGGCCATCACTACATCTTCCACTGTACCACTCATTCCAATTCTGTCGACTGGCACTGAACCTTCAGACACAACTTTCACCTCGTCCGCCTCATGCGGCAACTCAAACCCCGTCAACATTTCCCTGTGGTCGAATCGGCCTATCTTTTCGGCCCATTTCACCAGCTTTTCCTTCTCCTCACCTTCCGCGAGATCTCTCCGCCGAAGCAGATAACGCTTGAGCATCCATGGTGGGCCATACCGAACAAGGACAGCAAGAGCCAACTCCCTCTCCTCGAGTATCCATTGATAAGGCGTACTCTCCGTGCGATCATGCAGGGCCTCGAGAACATGCTGGAACTTGGCAGGCTTCTCACGGATGTGATTCTGTAGCAAGACAAGCATGTCAATAGCATCGTTGTCTTCCTGGGCGTAGTAACGAAGATGTTCAAATCCTCCATCGAACACATACGTCAACATGGGACAACGGTCGATGATCAGGTACCTTCTGGAGATGTCAAACATGTACGGTTGCGTATATGACCTGGTGATGGCCTTTTCGATATCATCTGTCATAATGTATGTGATTGACCGCAAGGCGAGGTCCCTATGGATGGTGCGCAGGTCAAAGAAGTACCTCGAGAGTTCTTCGTTTGCGAGGGGCGGCTGCATGAGGAAAGCCTATAAGACGTGTGTGAAATAACATCTCGCGGAATCCGATCGTTATCCTTACCCGCACCGAAGAATGTCCGAGGCCGAGCCTTGCCGTGCGCTCATCAATCTTTACAAGATCTCCGCAGAGCATCAACATAATCCCTGGGGTAACGACAGACAGATTATCGTTCAAACGGAGCGGAGGGGTACACCCTAGTTCAATTTGAACAGCTTCGATAATTTGGGATAGTGACATTGGACGAAGTGCGCCACCCAACCATCGTATCGCTCTGGAAACAATCAGTCGGATATCTTCGCCCCCTTCGTTAACGCTGCAAAGCAGATCATAATAGATCGTCTCAAGATCCTTCGGAGTCTTTTCAATCGTGGTGTTGATCTGCACAACGGACCAACAGTCCCCCAATGAATCAATAATACACTGAGCATGCCAGAAGCTGTGTGCCAAGCCCGTGAGCGCCCTGGTTAGTTCTAACAATGCGGCCGGTACTTACGACCCCTGAACCCGAGGGGTAACTCTGTCAAGCACTTCCATCTTCTTATCCTCGGGAATCGGCTGGAGTTTGGGACAATCCATCATCCGCTTCATCAACCATTCGCGCATGTCCGCAATAGTATAGCCTATGTAGTTTTCCAGCTGGATGGTGGGTCGACCCAGATATTTAGCAAGGATCTCCGGATCTGGCCTGCTTGCAACCAAAACCCGAACGTTCTTCTCTTTCCCCATCCTCTCCAGAAAATCCATCACGGCTGGAACATCATCACATTCATTGAGACCATCTACGAAGATGGCCTTTTTCTGGTGTAATCGCATAGCGTGTAACACGAGATCTTTGTAGGTCTCTATATTAGTGGGTGGGGGAAGACCATCCAGATACCGCCGAGTGAGATCGGGGAAGGTCACCGCGAGGTCTGGGTCAGGAATTTGCAGGAATTGGACAAAGAGGGACTTGAGGAAGGCTGGCATCGTCATTGAACGGGCGTCGCGAAAATCGAAAAAGTGAAATGCGGGAAAGAACTCTGGCAGGACATACGGTGGGTCGTCGTATTCTCGTTTACGACCATCGTCCTCTTGCTCCTCGATCTTTTCCCATAGTTCCTTGAATATCTGATCGACTATTGAAGCTCTGCAGGATATCAGATTATTCGGGGGAAGAATTTTGGAAGACCTACAGAATGACAGACTTGCCAGTGGCAGCTGCGTCACAGTGAAAAACAAGTTCACGATTGGAAATAAAACATAAATATACCTTTACCTTGTATCCATAGGAATCCGTGTGTGGACGACCGCCACTCATGATATTGCTTACAAACATCCCTATTGAAAACCCATTGACACGTTCCCTCCTGCCGCTCCCGCGACATGAATTCCTGTCTATCAGTCGTATCAACGAATCCTATCCATTCAATGATATCGAGCGCCAGTCGAACTGTGTACATGTCCGTGAGAACAGCGCGATGAAACATGACGCAACGCAACCAACTTTTAGGTTCCAACTTTCTGTGTCTGGAATGAGTGTTTCTGAGATCAATTCGACTATGGGAAATAGAAGAAAACGCACGATTTGTAAAAGGCATCGTAGAGCGCGTCTGCAGTTGCTCGCTTACACTCTTGAATATAATGGATCTCCTCATTCAGTCTCTCCAATGAAAGTGGAAAGTGACTCCTGTTCTGCAGCGGTGTGGCAATTCGCCTGTGATCTTCGATCGCCTTTGACATGATTTTGTAGATATTGTCCATGCGTGCAGCAAATTGAGTAAAAGGCCCTCCAGGGACCCAAAGATTTTCTATTTTCCTGCGTCGCTCCAGATAGCCCTCAGCTTTTCGCTCGTCACTGTTATCGAGAAGGATTTTCGTACTACTCGCTGCACCACCGACAGTGATGTATTCGTCGAGTAGCATACGCCGGGCCTCGCCCTCTGACTCGGTATCTGAAGCCAAAAATTGATAGAAACAGATGATCGTTCGTGACAATAATGATGAGAATGAATCAATCTTTGCTCGAACGTTGAACTCGACGACCCCGGAAGGTGTTGGTTCGAATTCGATATCCATGGAAAAGGCCAAGGCGACTGCGAAGGTGAAAGGTTAGGGTGTCGCTGATGCGGACAACGACAGAACTGAGAATGGGCGTCTGAACTCAACTTAATGCTAATCCGAGTTTAACATGGCTGCGACTCACCAATTCGTGACGCCTGCTCTTCAACTCCAACCGTGATCTAATCTTTGCTTGGCTCAAATGTCTCGCCAAGTTTCTTCTCGACATGGCCCAATGATGTCGCAGCGCTCACTTTGATTCAGCCGTCGTCACGTTGTGTTCGAGAACGCCGATTACTACACACATCTCGGATGAACATTTGACAGGATGGGATCGGTTCTGCTTGGAGGCTGCCAAACAGGTCGGCGACCACTTTTTGAGGTAACTGTATAGTTGACTCGACTCGACTTGACCTATGCTGTTGTTGCCAGTGCTTAACCTTCGCTACTCTTCAAAGCTCGCGGCCGATTGCAACCATTTCGCGGGCGAGGTCGCACAACATTACACATTAATTATGTACTGTTGCTGTCCAGTGTTGAAGCCGCTGGCTCGGGTTGGCCTTGTCTCGCTTTACGATTGCGCGGCAGACGGCGACGTCGGTACGGTCAGATGGGGTTTCATGTGTCGATATCGTTCTTCATGGTCTATGGGAATTGCAAGCGTGTCTATCCTCAATTCTGCCTTTTATTTGAATAATTTATCGCACTCCCCCCTAATCGTGGCCTACGAGTTAAACGTATTCTTCCATCTCGTTTTATATATTATTTTCTGAACGCCGCGTGTCAACGTTTTGGTCCGCTTCGGGGTGTCGCTTCTGGAATGATTTGTGTCGTCGATTGACGGGAATGCCCCGATGGTCGTTCTTGATACCCAAGTTTTTGTATGTAATAACCCCAACGGGAGCACAAAGGACATTGCGGCGTATAGGACGTCAAGAGAGTCGGAAAGTTTTTCATTGTTCATACAGTATGTAAGGGATACATATTTCTGAAGCTATTAACCCGAAGTAGAGTAAAGGGTATCAGAGTCGGATACAATCGTACAGCCATAGGCGACCCATTCGAGATCGAAAATCGGTGTTAAGGGATACAGATTCCGTTAGATGTGCGTAGCGATGGTGTAGATGAGTAAGAGATGACGGTGAGAAACTCTTTGAGACATGACGGGAATGAAAATTTTGATAGATGAGCCCATTTTATTAAGATCGAAAAGTCTGTCGCGCCAGCGCGTCACCTTTTAGTGTGCACCAGCGCCGATATTCATTGCGCCTAGTACGATTTCCCAGGCAAGATCGAGACAATCCCAGAGTTCCGGGTCATGCACACCGAGGGCAACTGCGTTTCTCCACACCGCTGCGATGTTTTGCGCGACGTTTGTTAGAGCACCCATTCCGGGGGCAGAAGAGAGAAGGTGCGCCGAAAGGGTGTGCAATGCGGGGCCGGAAGAAAGTGTACCCCTAACGGCATGAGAGGAAGTGAGAGTTGAGAGAAAGGATGATGGAACCGCTGGGATGAGTGTGGAAAGTAGTTTTGCAATGGAGTGCGAATACAAAAATGCATGCAATGGCGCGAATGCAGTGGGCGAGGGCACGGAAAGAGGGAGGATGGGAAGGGTAACGCTGACCGTGGCATTTGGGTTCCCGTGTGCGGTGGGAGCGGGCAAACGAGGGAGAGATGCACATTGAGAAGCGAGGACGACTGCGTGAGTGGGAACGAGGAGCACAGAGGACTCGTGAGAGGATGATTTAGAGAGGGCCAAAACATGCGTTGGGAAAGATGATGCATGAGAAGCGGCGAGAATCGGGATGGTGAGGGAGCGCGTCTGCTGGAGCTGCGAGCGCGGCAAAGAAGATGGCAGATGGGAGGGCGAGAGTGCCGAGATTCCAGCCAGCAACCTGCAGAACATTCACCGATGAGAATAAGAAATATGGAGCGGTTTGGTGGCATGCTTACTGGTTGGCTTGAACGCGCAGCCCACGGCGAACATATTCGATTGCAACACCGGCCAGTTCGGGGGCGACTGCTGCGATATTCTGAGTGGGTATATCAGCGTATGGGGGACGCTGGAGGGTGCGGGGGAGCTGAACGTTGGTGGGGTAGGATTGTTGTGCAGCGTACATGGCGGAAGCAGAAGAGACGTCCTCAGAGTCCCAGATGGCTTTTGTCTGGATGGGGTGTGCAGGGCGAAGCTGGAACATAATGAAGCGAGAAGGTCGTGATCTAATAAGGTCGTTGAGAAACAGGCGCTTTGTGTAGTATCAGTCTGGGATGAGACTGATATGATAATGCAGGCGCTCTTATACTCATGATGGGGCCATTTGCAGTACAAAGATATGTTGTAGAATGACTTGCTTTGATGCACATTTGGTCAATCGTTTGTTAGTGACGATTTAGGCAACTCTGCCTCGCGGAATCACCAAGATAAACTCTAACCGGACTCGCATACACATCTTGGTAGTCATCACAACGTTCCTGGACCCTTGTTCTACCTTTAGTTACGTCTAACCGTGTCCATGTCTTTTTAGCGTCTAGACAAGGTTGTCCGAATCGCGTACAATGACCTCGGGCACAAATGTTCCCGACGCACGAGGCCCGCTTGGTAGGTACAAGTGATACGCGTGTCCGAATCACTTAAAAATGGTATAACTTGTATCTGGAAGCGAGCTATGAATGAGACTGCCAAGAAAGTACACTGTCGAGCGTCACACCGTATTTCAGCCCAGCTGGCGCGATTCGAACGACACGAGGGCGTAATCCACCGCTCGGTCTCCGGTTGACTCCGACCTACGACTGATCAATATCACCTCTTGTGTTCTGCAGTGACCTAACAACCACTCAATAAGATAGTCCGCAAAGGTGGCACTTGTAGGGGTGCTTTGCTCACATGTCCATTCTCCCCACAACTCATGGCAAGCCACAGATCGCCGCCTGAACGTGTCTTTGCCACCACACCACTGAGGTCTCCTGCAGGCAAACTTGTGGATAACACGCCATGAACCCTGTAATGGAGAGGACACATGAAAGCATGGCCTCCGGATCTTCTACCCATCGTGCTTGCCATTACTCGCTGGTAACTCGGGCTCGTGCATTTAGATTTGCACCATCTGGGGCTATCACATCGTCATTCGGTCTCGATTAGGTTACCTCACCGTGGTCAGAGTGCGCGTCCTAAAGTGAACGTAAGTCTCAGTCTGCAAAACGGTTGTCAGCTCGGCCATTTGTCTACCCCGATGCGAAAAAGATCAGAAATAGGTCACTCGCCGAAACTCGGCAGATGATCCCATTTGAAGGAGATGCCGTTCGGCACACAACTATATCCCTGCGGAGATCAACACCACAATGTCGGACTTTCAACTTTGGCTGGTGGGTCCTAAACCAAAAAAAAAAAAGAGTTGAATGAACTAATGGAGTCCAGCGGAACGCCGTCGTGCTTGGTTGCCCTGATGAGGGCTGCAATGGAATGGGGAACGTGTTCGTGCCGTAGTATTAGAGAGCAACGCGGCACCTTACTTTCGGACGCGTGTTTATCTGAGCCCATTTGCGTCAGCCCGGTGAGGTCGCAATGTTGGTCAACAACCCGACACGGGTGTGGGTGAAACATTAGCTCATGTTGTTCCATCAGGCGGAACTAAATGACTGTCTGAACACCAGAGTTGCACCGATCGGGACCTACTTTGGTCAAGAACCCTAGAGAGTCTAGTCAGTTAATAGTCCGACTACACCAGAAGTTAGGTCTTGAAGGTTTCTGGGGGCGATTCACCCGTTGTCCACCCACGATATCTGCGTTGTTTCAAAGTCTAACATTCCCTTCCTTGAGCCACACATGCATTGTCATCATGGGGTTAGTAGATTGCTAGTGCAACATAACAAAAGAGGAGTAAAAGAAAGTAGACAAATGACGAAAAGTCAAACAGACAGGAGAGAGAAAAAGACGAAAACCATGCAATAATCTCAATGATACATAGCGCAATGAGTTGACGAGTGAAACCGTGGGTGTGCAACTGAGGGTGAGAGGGTATACTTTGCATTCAGTATGACAGCGTGATGACCGGTGAACAAAATGAAAAGAAAGGAGTGGAAATAGGGACGTGTACGGGCACAGAGTGAGGAGATACGTTGGTGTTGGTCTAGTTGAGATAGCCACGGCATTTGACGGAACCACATAAACACGGAATCTTGTCCTGTTCAATGGGAAAGTGATAATCTGGCGAGAGGTCCATCAGAATTGAAACGGGAAAACGAAAATCGGACACACCGTAAGTAATTTCGTCTCCTAGTTCAATGTCCTGCTTGGCATAGATGACAATCTTCTTCTCCCCGCTGATCGTGATAATCTTTGCCGTACAATTAGGATCACAAGAATGATTAATCAATCGCCTGTTCTCATTCGTGAGTCATTGGATACATTTAATCATTTCAGCCGAGGCACTCACCCAAGATTACCCTTCTTCGTGGCATCCACAACCAAATCCTCATCAATCCGGAAGAGGTAACTACTCCCGATCCCTTGCCTCTCATAAACCTTTTCACGCTTATCTGCCACTTGCGCACGAATAATCTCGCCCACATACTCGATGACCATTTCCCCTTTCGCAATGCGCTCCATAGCATACAGTCCCCAATCGTGGATAGGAGATCGCGCGAAGCGGAGATGCTTCTTCCGGGTCTGCAACTGGTTGAATTTGATTGTGAGTTCTGCTGCACCAGTCTCGCCTTTCGACAGCGCGACCGCACGTTGAACTTGGTTGATCTCCTCCAACCCCTGCGCACGCCGCCGAGCATTAGCACGATTTGATCGCGAAGAGGTGACATGCTGGGCAGGTGGCTGTTCCGTGGGGGCGGTATTCTCAATATTGGTAGAACGGAGCGTGTATTGAGCGACATAGGCGGATTTCTCGGCATGCGAAATTTTGTAGTAACCTTCCGTACGTGCGGAGCCTGTAAGATGCTTGCGGAAAGGCGGAACAGCGTCTGGGGGAGGGGATGACGCGCGTCGGAGTTCTGTCTCTCCGGAAAGCGCCAATCGGGCAAAGTACAGGTCTTCGTCGTCTTGGCAGACACCTTCTTGGAACGGATCGAATGGCCCTATCGGTGGCACTGGTACTTGCAAAACAGGCGATGGGGATCGTGAAATGGATTCCAGCTTGGAAACATCGATGGTGGTAGTTGTGGGCAGAACGAACTCCAAGGTTTCTGAGAGGATGACCTCCTCGACCGCCTCCTTGACCAATTTCTTCTTGGGTGGCTTCTTCTTGGACACCGCCTTTTTGGTTGGGAACGGGATCGGAATGTTTTCTTCCACGTCGTCCTTTTTCGTCTTTTTTTTCACCGGTTCTTCTGTCTCGACACCTTCCGACAACATTCGTTTCCGCACATCCAGACTTGCATCATCCTCAATTTCCGACAGAACCTCGGTACTCCGCTCCTCTTGCATAGCTTCCTTCTTCCGCTTTTTCCTCGGTGGCGACACTAGTGGCTCCGATTGTGGTTCCATAGCCGGCTCCAGCTCACGCTCACGTTCCGCCTCCTCCAAGTGAATTTCTTCTTCCATCGGTATCACCGTACTCTTCGCTTCGTTCTCTCTCGCTCTTTTCCCTGGCTTTCGGAATGACAGCCCCTTCAACCCCCTCTTCTCTACAGGTTTCGCCTCCCCATCCGCCACCGGACACCCCTCAGCTTTCCCCTTCAACTCTGCCATCGCCTTGGCTTTTTCCTCTGCCACTAATTTGCGCAAGCCAGCTGCCACAACTCGTTCCGTGATGTCTTTTTCCAACAATACCCTCAGCTCTCTCAAAATCGATTGTTCTGCATGTTGCATCACCTCTTCAGGTGTCCATGTCTTCTTCGTAATCGCTGCAGGCTCGCTATGCTCCGCCATCGCCACTGCTCCCTTCGAGGGCGGTGGACACGTCGTGACAGTTACCGAATGGTGCGCAATTGTCCGCCCACCCGAGCTTAGCACCATTGCTGCCCTCCGCGCTGAATCGGGTGTTTTGAATGTGACATACCATGAACCATGATCACGTAGGATACTGTCCACTTTGAAATCTGCAAAGAAGGCGAGTACATCGGATTCGAGGACGGAATGCATTGCACCCCCACTCAACTCGAGTCGGACATGGTCATAGCCATTCCTGGAAAGAGCAGAGAGGGTGGCAGACGATGCGGTGGAACGAGAAAGGGCATGTCTTGCACTAGATTGGCCGGGTTTGCGTGCAATCGGAGATGGTGAGCGGGATTGAGGTGTTCGGTCGCCAGGCACGTAGGAATAATGTGATGGACGTCCACGAGAGTGAACAGGGGTGGAAGATGAGGAGTGCACCGAGGATGGTGCGGGGTCATAGAGAGAAGTATATCGATTGCTCGTCGAATTATTCATTCGCGCTTTGGTGAGGATGGGAGGCGGGGGTGGTTTCTTGGCCATTGGACGTGCCTGCGCCGTTGGCGATGCTCGACCGCTCAGGATATGTGCCGGCCGCGGTGGCAGCTGATGGCTTGGCCGCCAGGTCGTGTTTGAGGAGTTCGGGGTATGTATGGAGTTTGGAGTCGCAGTCGAAGGCAGAGGTTGGGGATGCAAAAGGTGTGCTGCTTTAGCATCTCGTTCCTTCCTTCGTTTCTCCTCGCGGTCTCGTTTCTTCCGCTCGTCCAGTTCTTTGAGAACGGCCTTCAACTTCAACCCCTCGCCATCAAATACCACTTTGAGCTCATCGCCCTCGCCAGCTCCCGTGACAACACCAAGCCGCTTGCCATGGGCGCGTTCGACACACTGTTTTGCTTCGTCATGCGAATGATACCGAATGAAAACGACCCCAAGCGCCATCCCAGTCTCCATGTCGATTTGTGGCTCAAACGATGCTATCTTCCCATGCACCGAGAAAGCACGCCGTATATATTGGGTCGGCGTCAAGGGTGAAATATTCGTAATCAGGACTGCCGTAGACGGGGGAGGTCCCGTCGAGTGTTGGTCGTACTTTGTACGTGTCGAGCGATGTCAGAAATATACCGGTATCACACATCCATACACGACGCACCTCGTACTTGACTTCGTGAAATGCGTCTCGTCCAGGTCGCCTCTTGAGACCAGATCCCTTGCGGGGATCCGTAGGTACAGGTGCTACCTCTCCCTCGATGACTTCTCCGTCGTATCTTGTGATCGTCTCCTTGCCTTTCCCCTTTCCGTTGATCCGAGGTTCTGAGGATGTGGGCCTGTCCTTGTCAGCCAAACGGATTTTCTCGAGAAGTAAACGCATGCGACCGTCTCTGTCCTTGTCTGTAATAGGGTCATATGTAATCTTGAAATTGCGTCCGGGCGGATATTCGGAGGGCGATGGTGGCCAAGATGGCAATGGTGGAGAAAAGGACGTTTTCAAAGGTGGAGATGGCGGTCGCGGTGGCTTTGAGCTCGATGCAACGGGTTCCGGCGTCTGTGGAGGCAGGGAGGAGGTGGCTGGTAGCTCCAGAGGAGGGGGCGGGGGAGATGGCCGTCTGGATGAGGGAGTCGAGTAGACATGAGGTGGTGACGCGGGTGGAGGTGGCAGTGAGGGCGATCGTGAATGGCTTTGAGCGAGAGGTGTTGGCGGTAGTGGTTGTAGAGATGTTGGAGATGGTAGCGGCAGTGGTAGCGCAAGGTCGATACTCAAGGGCGGTGGGGGAGAGAGAGGAGGAGAAGGAGGTCTCGACGGAGGTGGACGAGGAGGCGGGGACGGGGGAGGGGGGGGAGGCGGGGGGGATTGAGGCGGGGGCGGAGGGGGAGGTTCATCGGATGGAGGTGGTCCTGGAGGAGGGGGGGGCGGTGGCGGTTCCGAAGTTGGTTGGGGGGGAAGGGATCGCGACTCTGCAAGTGATGTCCGCATATTCAAAGCAAACGCAATCTTGACGGGTTCATGGGGCCGCATGCCATCCTCGACAGTCACTGCGGCCGGTTTCTTGGTCGTGGACGTTGTCGAAGGCTCATGGGGGCTCGTACTCGCAGGCCAGTGCTGCACGTCGCACAAAAATATCAATGTGGACTGAAGCCCACCGCGAAAAAGAGACCTACATCGGTGGTGGACCAACCTGACTCGGGTTGTTTCCCTTTTTGCGACGATCTTGGTGGTAATGGCGCATGGAGGACATTGGGAGATGTAGGAGGATAACCATTGACGAGGGGCTTTGTTCGGGATTGAGTAGGGGTGCCATTGACTAGACTGCGCGGTGCTGTTGGAGGATGTACACCAATTTTGCCGGAGGAGCTGCCTGGCGAGGCTGATGTGGAAGGTGCCGACGTGGACTGCGATGCAGGAGTCGGGGTGGGTAACGAACTCAAAAGCGCCCTTGGACCGCGCGGGGGTGCCTTTCCAGACATCTCAAGGAGGTATATACAGCGAGAGCGGAGATCTTGGAGAAATATTGTGGTCGTCGCCGCTGTTGACGACGACGACGAGTAAATAACGGAGTAGTGAGGAGAGACAAATAGGGAGCACGGAGTCGACAAACAAGCTCAGCTCGCCCACACCGCTCTCTTTCCTTCTCGCTTCCATCTTCGATCCATCTCCAGATGGGCTCTTTTGACTTCGTCGTGACGATCTAAACACTCAGGACGACGTGCGCACCGAGCTCGCAGGAGGTTTGTCGTCGGCTGTCGCGTCTTGCAAGTTGCTTGACTGAAGCGAAATGAAACAAGGTGCTGTGTTCGTCTCGCACCCAAGAGAAACTGACGAATTAGATACTGTGCTAGTCAATATTGTACATCGCCTCGAACCACAGTCATCGTTCTCCAGATAAATAAGAAAATCGTCGTCGTCATGATCAGCCAGAAATCAAAACCTTTGTCCACCTGGAAGGCACTACCCCACATAGGAACGATGACCAACATACTCGGATAAGCCGAATCACCTAGCCGTCTGCGGGGCCTCATTAATCGCATCAGCCGCCTGCTGTGCTCGAGAAGAATGTTCTTCTGTCTCCAATTCGTTTTCCGTAGCATCAGATGTGTCAGTACTCGTCAAGTGCGGCTCTATATGTCCATCTAGCCGATGTGACAACGAACGTTGGGGTTGGGAAGAGGATAACAGCGATGTCGAACGTGTCGAAACAGTGTCCGATTGTGATGTAGCCTGTGTCTGTGCGGTCGTTTCTACAATTCCATCCAAGGCCACACTCCCACTGGCAGATGAACCAGCCTGTTCCTGGTGTGCCCTCGCTACACTTTCAAACTCAGGTGGTGGACCCATCTCTTTCGAAAGTGAAAATGCGGCAATAGCATCGGGACCGTACGGCACACCGAACCTCTCCAAAGCATCCCGACTCGTGATCAATTTGACTTGTTCAGGAGTCATCAAACCACCCTTAGGAACACGAAACTCGGCACGTGTGACAGTGTGCGTGAGTGGTGCCGAGATACTATCGAGCGAGATCGTCGATGACCCCGCGTGCGGTCCAGGCGAATGTGAACGAAAAGCGCGGAAGAGACTCGAGTTGGACTGATGATGCCCACGCGACAGATTGTTGTTCCTTGAGGGTGCGCGCGAATGATGGCTGTCATGCGACTCGCGAGACGAAAATCGCGAAAGTGCGGACCCGGTCCGTACATTTAGTGCAGGAGAGTCGGCGCGCGTTAAATTTGGTGACGAGTTGGAACTCGGCAATGGGTTGCTGGTATCATTGTGTGAAAGGAAGGGATTGCGGGTAAGGAAGCCAAAGCGCGGACCTGCCCTACTGGTAGGTGTACGTGGGGGAGTGACGGCAGGATTTGAAGAAGGAACACTGTTGTCATGTGAAACAGTCGTCCTTTCTGCTACAGCTTCTGTATATGGCGGCGCTTCCCCTCTGGGATCAGAGGTATTATCCACGGAAATTGAGCGCTGATGTGCACCAAGAAGCTCTGCTTCGCTCCCAGCTGAGTCTTGGCTTTGTCGATCTCCAGTCTGGCGATGACCACGAGGCATCGTAGCATGATGGAGTTCTGGAGGTCTGGGTAATGATATTGACAGCCTACGCATCAGATTCGTCATCGACGAATCTGGCACCGTATCAACTGATTCAATGCGATTGAGCGCAATATCGTACGCCCCATGCATGTCAGAGCGATCCTCATCATCTTCGGCAAGCACAGGCATTGGATGGGGCGGTGCTTGATCATCTTCTGTCTCGGCAAGACCGCTGTGCAACAGCGTCGGTGATGACCATCATCCCGGGAATCGACTACACGCACCGAAAGAGTACCAACTCGTGGTCTCCTGGTTCTTTCATGTACGGCGGTAACGATTTGGTCGATATTTGACTCGGTGTTCTTTGGGGTCGACGTCGGGGCCGCGTCGAGCTGGCTGTATCGGCATTAGTAGAAGTAGCAGTAGCGGCTCGGTTGACAGCTGCTGAGGCGGCTGCCTGACTTGCCGCGCACCGACGAACACAAGTACAGAGTGAGATGAGAAGAAAGACCAAAGTGACGGCAAGAATGGGAAGCTGTCATCGCCGAAAACGAGGTGAACATGTAAGTAAAACGCCCATTACACAGAAACAAAAAAACCATGGGCAACGCACCCACACGCTCATGCTGATGCTTCCGCTGCTGCTCGAGCTACTTTGGTCCCTTGGGCGCAACACATGCCTAGGAGGCGCTGCAGAGACTCCTGCAAGGAACGACACGAGCGCGACGAGGGTAAAGAGGCGACCCAAAGTTTTGCAGCTGCCAGAGCATGGTAGACAAAGGGAAGAAAGACAAGGCAGAACTAAATTGGCAGATGAAACGAGGACCAGGTTCATGTCCGGGGTCGTTACGAGAGGACTAGTTGTGAGAGGGGTGTAGCAGATCGAGCGAGGGCATACAAGTGAAACTAAGAAAAACAGTAAGAGACGTTGAAAAGGGTACGTTGGCGGCACTGTCTGGCGGTGTGCAGGGCGGGTCAGCGAAGGGATCCCACGACGGTCACTAGGGAGAGAGAAAAGAATAGGAAAAAAGCGGTACAGTCTACTGTTCAAGCTGTGCGACCCGATTTATTGTGTCATCAGTCCTTACATACAACTTGCTGCGGTCCGTCTAATGTCAAAGTCAAACATATCTCGTCCCTCCTACCCGCTCTCTCATAGTCGGGCGTTCACGGATCCATGCTTGCGCAGCAGGAAATCGGATATATCGTGTGCTATTCAGATCACATCAGCCATACCGTGACTAACACACCCAACGTGATACGTACCCAGCTCCAAAGGTGCTTCTTGCACGATCTATGTTTCATCCATGAAGATGAGCCTGACGTCACGCAGTCATCGCAGCAGTTAACATACCAAGTGGCCCGCAAAATGAAACACGATGTTAGTCGAATTGACAGGCCTTCGCCACACCCTCTCACACGTGGCTTGCTCAGTTGATAACCTATATCTCATGTCAGCAACTCCGGTATCGTCGAACATGAAGCTCGTACGGTTTTTCTGGGACGACCCACCGAAGCGCGATGGTCTCATCCAGCCTTTCCAGTAATTCCCACATCTCCCAGGGGAGCATGCGATTCGCAAACGACAGCCCTTCCAGTAAGCCACCCATCTTAAGCGTCACACCACCCTCTTGGGCATCTGTGAGTGCATGATCGACGTAGCGCTGCAGGACCTCTGGGTGCCAGGCGTTAAAGAATGGTGACTTTCCAAACAATCGTAGAGCTTCTTCGCTACCCCAGATTCAGTCTTCTGTTTATTCGATCGACAGAGTTACACACCGAGATGGCCAACGATCGCGCCGTGCCAATGCACCAAATACCAATGGGTGCAGATGTGCAGGTCGAGAGGTCCGAGGTTTGTGAATTACAGGATCCACCAGCACAAATGATGAAAACAGTTTTGGAAAGTCGATGGCCACTCTCAGCCTATGCGCATGATTGTCAAAGCCGAGCACTTGATGCGAGGCCACTCACGAAGTACATCCTCCGAAAGAATGTCCGATCACGACCAGCCTGCGTGTTGGATAGCCGTGCGCTTCTCTAGTCTTTGTCACTGCCGCTGGCAAAGGCTCCAATCGCGTAGGTAATTCCGCTGTTTCTACATCCTCTGGTAGATAATGCAGCAGAAAATTTGCGATGTCGCGCGCGTTATCAAGCCAGTCGTCTACACGATCGTCATCGACCGATGGGGTACATGACCATAGAGACGCACATATTCCACTGTGGTTCTTGGCGTTCATGATAGCCGCGTCCCCATGTTGGACGGCTTCCCATGCCCATACCTCGTCGACCATCTCTCCCGCAGGTTCATCAAGCAGGTTTCGAATCATAGTCTCCCATGTCTACCGAATACCTGAGTCACCTCGCAATTGACAGGTCAAACCAACACTTGCCTCTTTGTGAAGTCCATTCGCATGTGCTAGGAAAAGTGTGATGCGGGGCCGGATAGCAAAGATAGACCGTACGGACGTGCGCACGTAGCGATTAAGGCAGTTCCAGAGCAATCTCTCGCTCGGTTTCCCTCCTAGCTTACCCTCCGCGTATGTATCCTGTGTCTTCTGTACTGCTTTCTCAAGGGCGTCTATTTTTGCACGTCTCTCCCTGGGTGATCCGTCATCATATATAGGCATGACGGGGAGAGGCAGGTCTGGTATGAGACGCGGATAAGCAGCCGGGACGAGATGGGTGCTGAGTCGGTAGACGCCATGAACGGTAGTATGAAACAGAGAGGGCCTGAGAGGAGTGGGTAATGCGGGCGTCGGTATGGTATCGAGACCAGGATGCGGGCCAATAGGACCAAGTGGACGGGGGTGTACAGAAGGCCATCCAGGCAACGCGGGGGTGTATGGAATTGTGGACGCTCTTGGGGACACATTAGTCGACATGATGCTCAACGCCCACCTGGTGGGATAGAAACTTGTAAATATCCTGTGCTGGAACAGTGCGTTCTATTCGGTGCTGGGATTATTGATTCCGGACCACATCGTTTCTGTGTCAGCTGCGGACAACATTCCCACTGCACTGTGAACGGTCTCCTTGGAGAGTTTTATCCGGTTCGCAGACGCGGAGCGCGATGTGGTTGGACCCGCCGGAGCTTGACGACCGTGACCGAACAACTTCACACCCGTACCGTGGTAGAACCCTCGCGAAACGGCCCCCCGTTGTCAGTATCACCCAGTCCTGCCCCTTGGTAAGTTACTAGTTGTGACGAGCCGTTTCATGGTTTTCTCCACGTTTGATGACCATAAACATTTTTCTCTCACGCGGCACTTGTACGTCGTTCCGAAGCGAAGCCTTTGCCCAAAGCGGTGTAATACCCTTGGTATATTCAACTTACACCGACCTGTGTTGTACCGTACAGCTCGGTCAAGGCAAAAAGAAAACAGGCAAACATCGAAATTGCATGAACGTTGCAAACAAAGTTAAATCTGACAGCACAGCTTTCGCCATCAAGAGCAGATCGGCGGACTTGGTGTTGTTGAACATGGACTATTGCCGAACTCGTCATTGTCAGTCAGTCACGTTCACGACATGAATCCTGCATCACCTTTTGCCTATTCAGGCGGGTGACTCAACTCTTTGTTTGTTCTTGGCTTGACATTCTTTTCTTCCTATTTTTTTTTAGCCATTCACGTCACAAACCAATGGCAGAGCCACGAGCGCCACCGCTCACCGCACTAAATTTCCCCATTAGGCGCGATTTGCGAACGCTTGGTTGTTTTCATTCCACTCCACCATTTATTGGCTCAATTTCAAACACCCTATAGCGTACGCACGTTTGGCACCAAGAGGCTCACTAAACTGAAACCAAGTAAAATCATAAGATGGTTAGGGAATCACAGCGGTAAAGTTCCGAATGCACTATGGATGTCATGTATGTTGACGGAAACACAGATGCGCTACGTGGACTTGGGCAACGTAGCCGTACTCTGAAATGAATCGTCGGAACACAGGCAACACCCTAGTATTTACTGTGCCATCAATCACTTCCGCTTGGCCTCGGAAACCCGGCCTCGGTTAGTCAGTCGGTTTCATGCTGGATCCGCTGGGGTTCGGACAGGCCGATAATATTCACGAGCGCCCGGATGCCTTGCGAGGCTAGTGCCATCAACACGAAGCAAAGTCCGCTAGCCCCGTTTCATGGATGTTCCGGTGGGAAAGGTGGCAACAATCTGATGTCCGGGCTATTCGGGTGATCGTGCTCGTTGTAATAATGTACATGATCTGAAGATCTCAAGGCTCTTACCATAGATTCTCTGGGGAGCGGACAAGGGTAGCAGAGAAAGGAACACTCCGCCCTGCAAGTTTGTCATTTGTCTCCTCGTTTGGATCGGTGATAAGATCCGATTCTATCCCACACCCGCTGAAGCCAAGAAGACGGAGGCCGAAAGTGGTCCATTTTCTTGCTGCTAATTCCATTTCACTAACTTGCTCATCCCTCTCTGATGCATTTGTCTTGACCAGGGTTTTAATAACTATCTCCTAGCTCTGACAATTGTACGTGGAAGATAAGATAGTCATTATATCCCTGACCCCGGGAGAAAAGCCAAGCGTTTCCCATCCCTCTTTCCCTAGATTACATGTGTCTTCAAGGGCGTCCACGTCGTTCAATACATTGCTAGTGTACACTTTCGTAATTAGGTGCAAGAATACAAGAAAGGGTCAACGGTACGTAGATAAAGGTCCGTGGTGCATGGCGAACAAGCTTACACCATCGCTCTGGTGACGTCAAAGTTCCCCTCGCCTCGCGCGGGAGAACCCCCGTTATCCACAACAGACATTGGACTCATTGGAGGTCGAAGGTCGTCGTCAGTTCTTTTTTGAGTCAGCGATGTGATGTGGACGGCCATATTGCTTCTCCGGTCTCCGTAAGAACTATTTCCGGTAGATGAGAAGTCTTTTGTTGACCGGGTCGCCCGGACGGCCAATCCAACTCGAATAATGACCATGTAAAACGTGATGGAGATGACGGGCATGATCTAGAAATCGAGAGTGCATGTCAGCAATGTCGTTCTCACGAATGAGCAAAGTATAAATTGACAATATCTATCACCATAAATTGACCGTTGGAATTATACGAAAAACAGATCCACAACGCGACAAGGGTGATGTTGTAAATCACACCTGAATCGATGATGATGTGTACGACTTGGCGCAATTGAGACGTGCGGTGGCCACGCAACCGGGTAGCCTTCCGGTCGATATACCATATTCGACCAGCCAACAAAGCTGGTAGGTGGGTGGAAGGGTCAAAATACTTTTTGACGTCCATTGGACAAGAATACGTACTGGTTGTCAGTACATTGGTCACGAATGTCGTTGCGTAAAATGCCTTGACCCAATGTAAAAGGTTTCCAGCGAAAGTAGTGCTCAGTGACGCTTCCGCTGCGGCTCCAATTCCAGAGGCTTGAAAGCTGGTCAATCTAAAAATCAGTTACACTGAAGCTCTGGGACACGTACCCCCAGCACCACACCAAAGCAAGACAGGCAAGATCATGATAAGTTTAGATTTCCATACCATATAACAGCGGTAAAGCTGCCGATGTATTTAACATCCGGTAGTACGTTAGCAGAACAGGAGCTCACGATGACGCTGTCCGCTACAATCGTCTGGACGGCATACACGCAGTTCTTGGTGACAAAACTCCACTGGGCCACGTCCGCTAAAAAGGCCGTAGGTCCTCCCGGTGTGTTTCCGTGCAATATAAAAGCATCCATAATTCGTATAGTCCCAATAATAAAATGCTGGATCCGATCTCGGCCCTATCTCTACGCAAAGGGGTGGAAGGAAACACATACCGCAGTACTGAACAACAGGAACAAGCATGCCGCAACGAACATTACACGGTTTATTTTTTGAGAGGACCAGCGAGAGAGGAGCACCCAGATCGTTGCTCCGAACATTAACAGTGAGAAACCTCGCTGAATTAGATGTTGGTATATGTTTGTTGGTGAATATGACCTACCATAGAAGGTTCCCTCCAGAAGTGTTCCAAGGAGCTCTGACTCTGCGAGAGGGAAGCCGCTGGTAGACATAATAATTCGAGCTATGCACGGAGTGCAGGAGGGAAGAGGAGCATGGCGTCGCAGTTCTTCGCATGAGAGTTATTTATCGCGGATTCTCTTCCATTGCTGGCAGCAAGGCGGTGTCTGGACTTTTGATGGGTAAAGGGCCACGTGATGAAGCTATTAATACGGGGCGGGGCTTGGAAAGCGGGCATAGAACACACTCATAATGGACTAGTGGGGAGAAGCACTCGTAAATATCAGCTTCGGCGAGTTAGTAATGACCATACCCGTAATTCACGATGGTGTCTTGTTTCTGCGCTTGCCGAGACCTGATCGGATACAGCTTGCTAAAAAAATCGATGATGGCCGTGGAGGCAGAACCTCAACTCACTTGATTCCGTGGATGGCCATCAAGTTTTACTCCCTGGTCCGTAGTCGTCTCCGCAGCCTAGTTTTGGCCACACGCACGATGATAGCCTCAGCCAACCCGGGAAGGGTACGGGATCAGCATTTGTGGGCCGACAAACTCGAAAGGGCTGTGGCGATGGTAAATTGATGTGCTCAAGACTAGTCCTTCGAGAATGAGTCCGATGCTGTATAGCCTATCCGATCGATACATCCCCGTGATCGTAGCTTCACCGGTGTTGCTCCATCCTCGGGCAGATTTGCAACATCGCATGTCATCCTTGATCTTAGTTTCCACCAAACTTTGTATCGCAACTTGGTGATAGAAAATCCGAACGGCCATAGTGGCGGGCTCTGTGATGGTGGGCGCAAAAAGAGACGTTTACATAAATTCATGAACAGGACATCCAGCGCCAGCCAAACATGCCCCCCCTCTCGGCGTGCACCGAAAGCGGCCACAGACTCCTCACTAAGCACTGACAGTCACCAATGTTTCAGCCTTGTCGCTGATTAATGTGGACCTATATCAGAGCAGGAACACATCTGCTGGTAGATTAGCCTGCGGTAAGTCAATCTGATGTGAATATCTACCATGTAGAACACAACGGAGATGATGGGGACGACCTGCGGTCGGAAACTGTTTCAGTGAGACCATCCACAATGAGCATATGATTCAGCCTGACCATGTCTTGAACCACAATTTGAGCATATGAATGAGCTGAAAAGCAAATCCAGGCCACAACTAGGGTAAGGTTGTAAACCAACCCAGCATCGATGACGATGTGTATTATTGGCAGCAGTAGGGACCTTTGATAGCCACGTAGCCTTGCCGCCCTCCGGTCGAGAATCCAGATGCGCCAAGCCAACAACACTGGCATATGAGGAAATGCTCAGGCCATCTTCAAAGTTCCTCGAGATATGAATACCCACAAGCTGTTAATATGTTGGTGGACAAGGTCATGGCGTAAAACGCTATGACCCATCTTGTGAGGACCTCGCCAAAAAAACTATCTCGCGACGCTTGCACTGCGGCTCCGAAGCCAGCCACTGAAATTTGTTATGAAGATATCAATAATCCAGAAGTATGGCATAACAACCTCCAGTCGCACACCACAGTATGAGTGGTAAAATCATAATACGCTTAGATTGCCATAGCGTGTAACAGCGGTAGAGCTATTAACGCCCTTAGCGGATTGCCTTCAGTCGATCGAAAAGTAAGATGCTCACAATGACGCCGTCTCCTATCAGCGATTGGGTCGTGTATAAGTAGTTCCTCGATACAAAAGTCCAATGGGACACGTCCGATAAAAAGGCCATGGATCCTCCCGGATACGTATTTCGGACCAACATCAAAGCTTCCTTGACTCTTACAACGCCAATTATGAAGTGCTGAAACAACCTGTCTGATGATTACCCAGGAGAATGAAAAGAAATACACACCACTGTACTACACAACAGTAAGAAGCACGCTAGCGCAAATACCGCACGGTTTACTTGATGGGCGGATCGCCGAGACAACCACCAAATTGTTCCCCCAAACATCAAGAGAGAAAACCCTAAATTCATATTTAAGTCTTTGGCTTGTTTTCATCCCTACTAGTTGAGGGTCTTACCATACAAGATTCCCTCTAATAGTGCACCCAGTAGCTCTGCCTTATCCAGAGGGATGCCATCACTCATTTTTTAAATATGTATTGGTAAGGGACAGATCTCTGAGCCGAGAAGCGAGGACGAGGAGGGAAAGAAAGCAGTAACACGGAAGGAAAGTTCTTTGTGAGTGTGTCAGAACTCTGCATAATTATCAATCTCGTTGCAATCAAGGCAGTGCCCAAAGGAAAAACATTCGCATGCTTGCACTAGCCGAGACTCAAGGAGACTCAAGGGTAAGCACCGCTGACAAAGAGTGTTTATTTATGTGACCAGACTTCTGCGTGAGTCCCACCGCTGGGGTTTGTTGGCAGCCCCCTCAGTATTTCGCAATTTTTCTAAACATCGATTACTATATACTGTTTGGCGGGAGAGGGCCCAACTATAATCGCTGTTGGCATTGGGAGGGCCAACGTTTGATCATCACATAGGCACAATCCGACCCGTATCGCACCGCAAAATACTGCTTATCCTCCATCGGCCTCCGAGAAGGCCTCTCTTGAAGGAGATAACCGTGGTAATAAATTTCAGCACCTCAACATCGCCCCCCTGCACCATACTTCGTGGGATCCAATCAAAGATCAAAGTCTCGGGCCCTGGAGTTGCCGCAGCATACCTCCACAGGTTAATTACGCTCTAGAGATCCAATGAAACCAAATCTATGACTTGAAGAGAGTGAACTGTGAGGTTTGGAATAGTAGTCTTTCCGAGGCCCTTCGTGACGTGGTTCACTTGCTTCTCACGTGAAACTTGATCCGACGTCTCGGCTAGACAGCATCCCACCTTCGCTAGGTCAAGTAATTGGACATCGTGAACTCCATGTTACTTGCAATCAACACTCGCTAATGGAACAAAAAAAACAAGTTGAAATCACTTGCTAAGTCCAGCATGTTTCAATTCGGCCTTTTTCAGTTCCAAGGTATCGATGGGATCAGGTCCAACTGCGAGCTTGATTGGCGCAATCACCTTGAAATCCCTTTAGTCCAGAGAAGCCGGGATGGATCTCACCCAATTAGAGCGATTTGTCTGATCGATGACATACCCACAAGATTTTCACCGTCCCAAACCGAAACAGTTATGGAAGTATGCAATTTTTTTTACCTTCTCGGTGTCACTGCATAGCCCATCATTGATTGGGGGATCACGGTTTCAAGATGACTCGCAGTTCATGTGGCAGTTCACGCTTATCTACGCTCCCAATGCGTCGCCTTCTCCTAATGAAGTGAACTCAGAGCCCTTGAAACGAGAAAAAAAAAAACTGCCAAGGTCTACTCGGACGATCTTCGGGAGTAACTCCGTACTTCGAAACCGCTTGATGGAGGTCCCCCAGTATCCCGGAAGTGCTTGAAAAGTGGGGAAGCAACAGTTAGTAAGGTTGTTCAAAAACAATCAAGGAGAAGATTATCAAAATTGTTGGGACAACCTCCTCGAGTGACCAATTAATTGGGTTCTTGCGCTTCAAAAACCCCTCTCTGGAAACGAATGAAAAGGGAGTGACCAAGATTGTTGCAAAGGTCTGACGAGAATCGATGTGTCAACAATGTAATCGAGCCCTGACGAGGCTGTTCGAGACGAGTCAGAAGCCTAGAAATGCCCAGTTAGCCCGCATTCCTGAACCTGGAACCTCAGCTAATACCAAACTAATTAGAAGTCGCTACGTACCCACTGAATTCTACCAGACCACAGCATGAAAAAATTCTTCATGACTGGCAACCCACGGAAAGAGCGTCCGGACCATGTCCTAGACCTGGTGCAACCGCCGAGAAAAAGCCACCAGTCTGGCTCTGTGCGGGGTATGATAGCAATGTTCATGTTGAAGGCATGCTTCATTTTTCCATACCGCTTTCGGTGACGCGAAGGACATCGACCGGTGCCATGCTTGTCTTCTGAGAGGAGGAGGACAACGATTTACATAACCTGCTCCTACGTACGTACTCTGTACTGTGGTCAGGGTGAAAGTGTCGGTAGGGTAGTAGAATGATTACGGAGTTGAGACTGAATACGTGGCATTACTTATCGCTTATTGAACTTATTGACTAGACCTAGTCAGGGTTCCCCTCATGATGCCAGGCTCCCCCCGACATCGCTCGTCGACCTTGAAACCTATCAAACAGCCTCCTGCTCATCTCAATCTCCAGTATGACTCACAATCATCCCACCTTAGACCAACAAGCCCATCCCGCAATAAATTCGCGCTCTCGTCCGGTGATCCAACTCCCCGCCCTACTAGCCCTACGCCATCCCATAATCAATATGCTGGTGGCATTCGCGCTCATTTTGCCCAGCTCCTCCCTAGGCATGCCGCTTTCACAGTCACGCTCACCCTCCATCAACTCCACAACGTTCCCCTTGTCCACGGCGAGTTCGGCGTCAAGTGGAAGATCAAAGGTGTCACCTCTCATTCAGGAAATAGCCTTTTGGACAAGGTCAAGGCCAGGAAGTCCCACAGTAAACACGGTCAATCCAGTACCACCGGGGAGTGGCCAACATCGACAACAAGGAGTAGCGACACTGACAACGCGTCCGTCTTCGACACGGCCTCCGTCTCCGATGCACACAGCATCACTAACAGTAGCTCTACCCATTCGCACTCGAATGACCCTCTTAATGCGACCAGCGGCATCCCACACCGCGATGCAACTCGTACGCAGCCCATTCCAATACCTGCCGTGGTCGTTTCTGCCAACCATCCCCCATCCTTGTCTATGGCGCGTAGTGTAAGCTTCGCGTCGTCCATCGCGAGCATGAGCAGTGCTTCATCCTTAATGACCCCCGCGTCGCCGTACCTCAACGGTTCCTCCCCTTCCCACGACCCTCCGGGTTATCTTTCAGCAGACTGGTTGCGGCACGGACAGCCTCAGAATTCGGTACCCTCGCATGACACAGGGACTCCTCATGGTGACACTAAACACCGCCCACAGATTCCAGTTAAGATCAACTATTCCCCTGCAAAGGGAATCACGCCGTTCGTAAAACTCAGGGAACATAATGTTATTTGGGAAAAGACATTGAAATTTGTAGTTGAAATGAGCGTGGCCAGGGACAGCGGAGAACTGGGAGATTGTGCAGCCAAGTTTCTCGTCATGCAGGTATGTTCACAGCTCTCTTCCCGTCCTACTTGGACCCACTCAATCTGCTTAGCGTGTGGTCGTTGGTGATCCGGACGCGCCTCGCAATCCACGTCTTGGGGTTGTCCACCTCAACCTTGCACAATACGTCGATGCCGGCGTTGTCACACGACGTTATCTCCTCCGGCAGAGCAAGACGAACGCGACACTCAAGGTCTGTATCTGGGTTTCTCCCTTACCACTTACTGACACGTCCGATAACAGCTTTCCGTCCATCTAGAACATACAGCAGGAGAGGTCGCATACGTTGCACCTCCCCTCCCGAAAGGCGAGATTCTATCCGGGGTTGCTGGTTTGCTCGAGTCATCAGACATTTACCGCACACGTCCACGTGCCTCGGACCTCTACGTGCATGCATGTTCTGGTTCCTCATCTGATGATGTGCTTGCAGCCTCTGGCTCTGATACCTCCTCCATCGCTTCAGGGTCTGGTGTATCAACTGGTGGTCTGAGTCATGGTCACGCAGAACACAGCAGACATGCAGGGATCAAGAAACAGCGCCGGCCGTTCGAGATTTCCAAGTTACCGACGATAGATGACCTGAGGGGAACGGAGAAGATGATCGAGGCGCTGTTCAATCCGGTTCCCGTGACGCAACCGGGCAGGTTGAATCCCTTTACGTATCTTGTCGAGGTGGATGGAGAGGGAGATGGAGAGGACGGAGACGGCGAACACAGTTTGTACGGCACAGATCGTGCAGTGACTGTCCAGGGAGACCAGGGCACTCAGCCCAATATCCCAGCCCCCGCAGATGGCGAGGGAGACGATGATTCGTTGTATGCCGACTCGCCGCATGCGAGTGCAGACGAGGGAGATGGACTTGGAAGTGATTATCACTCTCTCCGGTCACACCCCTCTCTTCAGGGCTCTCTAAGGAGCAAACACTCGGTCCGATCGTTCAAGAGCAAGGCTGAATCTAAGCGCGAAGATGCCGTCTATGGTACGGCAGTTAGTACCGGCGTCCGTCTCCTGAGTGGGACGACGGAACGGCGAACGTGGTGGCAGAAGGTGCTCAGTCCACCGGCTGCTGGATGATGCCATCAGGTATTGCATCGCGGACGACTTTTTTTCATCCTCCGTCTTCTCGATTTTTTTTACAGTTCACTAGTGTTGGCGGGCATTTGGTACTCACTTGAATAGATCGTAGACCACAGGTAGTCATTAATCGCGAGATCTCTGCCCCTCGTCTTCATTCAACGTTTCCCAATGGTTCAATTATATTTCTCTAGTCGTTTAAGATACTTACCATTTATTCTGCTTGTAACTGGAGTGGATCAAGTTGTGGAATTAGTCTATGCATTAGAATAATATAGTGGACAATCTATAACACACTGCTATGAGCGTCGAATGTGTCCAGTGCGCAACGACACATACCTAGAACAATCCTCTTACTAAACCGCTTTCCACTTCGTTCGTCTTTCTCCTTGCCTTTTCTTCCTTCTGCTTTTGTGCCTCCTTCGACGCCGCCTCCTTCGCTGCTGCCTCCTTGGCAGCGAGTTCGGCGGCGCGTCGGGCGCGTCGTGCCTCGAGCACACTCCGGGCGTCATACTGCTCACGGACGAGCATACGAAGACGCATCCCTTCGTCCCCAAGAAGCGTCGGAGAAGTATTGAGAAGGTACTGATCCAGTCCACCATGCTACATGTGCACGACCGTTCCCTTCCAATCACCCTTTGCCGAACGCGGATGGGAGAAGTCGCGCACCTTGTGTATCGTCCTCAGTGCTCTCGCTGTCACCTTGACTTGTATGCGCCTGTTCAGCAACTCCGAAGGCAGGGTCTTGGAGTGTACATTTGGGAGCCAGGTGCGACGTGTTTTTTTAAGTGAATGGGGCACGTTGTTTCCGTGCTGAATGGTTTTTCCATGGAAGAGACCGAGGGTAGCGCGCTTAAAAGGCTGAGGGAGTGCAGCGGGGAGGGTGGAGAGAACGGGACGCGTCGGGAACATGGTCGTAAAGGCTCGCTCGGCCAACAGACTTGGTTTGGTGCGAGTTAAACACCTGTAAATATACATTCGGTCGTAGCTACTCCGTGCCTACATAAGGTCGGCCTCAATGGTAGACTCAATGGTAGAGACTGAACCTGTCAAGCTAAGTCGTCCAGAATAGACGCGCGTATGTCCGCTGGGACACGCGCGGATGCAGCCTCTAAAGGTGCATCAGAAGGAACCGCCACAGATCCTTCTGGTTTATTTTTCGCGGAAGGGCGGTGGAATTCTGAAATATCGACGGGCCTGGGCTCTGGCAACGGTACCCTGGGCTAGAATCAAGAGCCAGTTGGATGGGGGAAAACGAAACAGTGAGCTGCCTCTACCTTTGATATCAGGAGAACTATGAAGCCTTTGTCACTGATGTGGCACGATTCCAGGGTTCTCTCGTCAGTTGGGACTCTAGCTATAGACAATGAGGATATCGAAAACAGTGCAGGTGTGAGCGCACCACAAAATAGAATGCTTTGTTTTTCGATGGGATATCCTTGAGATGCATGGATCTTTGCCTTGAGATCGGCGATGGTGTCTGAGGGCTCTGCGTCGACCTGGAATAAAATTGAAAGACTGACAGGAGTGAAAGGAAAGACAAACCTGAAACTCGTTTGTCTCTTGGTAAACCCTTACGCTGATCTTCATCGTAGAGATGAAGAAAGTCTCTAGTTCGTCCTTCCTGTGTCATGCCATATCCACAGGAGGTTTCCTTTTTGGTAATCAACGCTCACAACCTACGACACATCGCCATCACAAACCCTCGCATCGAATACAAACCAGGTCGTACCAGTGCCCCTTCTGTGAAATGCATTCTAGGGCCGTGTCGCTATCCCGTCTGATTAACAACGGGAAGCCAATGCCTGGTCCAGGAGCCAAGGTTCGAGAGTCAAGTGCCGATTAAAACCTGAGCTCGTATCGTGTAGGAATCATGTCGAATCGGCGGATATTCTTCGACCATGTGGGGCCATTATTCGACGTTCGCCCTGCCGTCGCATCCAATTGACAAATAACGAGAAGCCGGTGACGAATCGAGGAGTCGGGTCCAAAGGTCTGCGACAGGCGGTCTGAACTGGCATGTGTAGGAACCGAAAGTCGAGCAAAAAAAATGCCGCCATAACCGATCTGGGAAAGAAGGAATGGACAGACCACACACAAAGTTGGCACTCGATCACAAGTCTAGGAAGGACACGAGGAAAACGTTCTGGGTGATCAGTGATCAAGGAGCCTTGGTGTCGTATCCAGGCAGTCGGGTATTGCATATGTGTGCGTCGTCGATAGACTGTCGGGTTGTATCGCGCTGTGGGTTATTGTAGAATTTCTGATTTTTTTGTGGTCTCTTCTAGGTTGTACCGCGCCAAACTCAAATAATCGGACAAGACACCAAGGAAAGATAGCGGAAGAAAAGCGATCAAGTGGTTGGAAAGATGACAACCAGACAAGTGACCTCGCGCGAGAGGGTTAATATTGCTGATGTTTATGTCGAATTTGCGTTCAACCCTCTACGTCCATTGTCGGGTACGCGGTTGGCGAGCTCAACGAGCTACAGAGACGCTAATCCAGCGAGGAAGGACCGTACCCGAGTTGCGTGCGTAGCAATTCATCTAAAAAACTGGAACATGCACCTGCCTTGTACACCGAATCAGCCCCGCACCAGAAAGGGTTTTGTGGGTGGATGAACCCACCCTGGTCTGATCGAACGAACACCCCAAAAAGTACTACGATGCCGTTGGAAGCAATCCGCGGGAAGGGAGGGGAGACTCCATCGTCAGTAATTGATTGGGCGAGCCTCCTCTACGCTCCTCCGTGTATCTGCCGCGTTCCAAGTTTATCTTAGCGGCGGACCAACGCACCACTCTTGTTCCCCTGCGGCCGACGGGGTTGGATCAAACTGTTATAGATCCCTTATTAACCAGAGTAATCCCACAGTATCAATTTACCAGCCTGACGATAACCCCTCCGAAATGCAATGGGACCTTCAGCACACCATCCCCATCACGTCTGTCCTGTACTTGCCTGTGTTTAGGACAAGCATACCGTTTATACACACGGTCGAGTTACTATTGGCGGTGGCCTGTAAACCACAGGTTATTGCCACCAGTGGTTGTGACAAAAAAGTTTCAACGTAGCGGTATATAAGTAGTTAGGTTAGTACTTAAGCTTGAGTCCAAACCACCTATCCTTGGATATTGTAGAGTCTTTTACGACTGGAATTCCGCTGCTACTATTCCAACGCAGATACAGTAAGGCTAGAAGGATGCAAAGTGACGAACTAATCTACACTGATCTCCAATAAATCATACACGAGGCGCCATGGAAGCAGGGCATGGGAAAAAAAAAAAAAAAAAAAAAAAAAAAACAAATAATGTCGATAACAAGATAGTGATCGTACCTCAAGCTTCAAGCACCGAGTCTCATCCCGACCAGAAGTGCGACGAGGAACGCCACAATTATCAGGATTCCACTCGTCACTGCAGCGATACGACATCGTCTTACATATGGATTCGGCATCCCTCGATACTCCGATTCGACTGGTTTGGGCGTCAATACCAGTGTCCGGTGACTTTGATACGGTGGTGGCGGCATCAAACTCGACACAGACGGTGCCACGAACGGGTAACCATGGTGCATTTTTGTCGTGTCAAGGCTATGCTGACTCTTGCTCCTATTCGCTAAGAGTGGGGTGAGGCTACCCCGCCCGCGCTCAAGACCCTTGCGATTTCCTCTACCCTGCCCTAATTCAGGACTGTGTCCGTGTGGAGGCTTTGGGGAGACGAGCCAACCTCCAAATAACCAGCACCATGGCATGATGAAGCCGAGCCAGAACAGGACTTGAACGGTATCCACATGTTCCGGGTGTGACTTCCCCTTGCTGCCTGCTTTGCGTGCCGATTCGCGTTCCGAGGCAGGTGCGAGATACAACGAAGACGGCGCGAAACGCCTGTCGATGAAAGAAGAAGAGGTAGAGGTAGAAGTACCGAGCTCCTGAAGGCTCGGTGGACTCACACCCGGACGGGAGGTAGGCGGAGGTGTAGGTTGATTCGGTGGGTTATCTGAGCTGTGCGAGCCAGATGGATGATTGTAGGAGGGTGGGGACATAGATACACCAGTGGCAGATCGGGGATGCGTAATTATACGTGCAGGAATGGGAGGTTTGATCGCTCTAGGGACATTCTGAGGTATTGGCTGTGGTTGCGGTGTAGGCGGGGTGTTAAAAGCGTCATCGAGGAGGCGAGAGTCAAATGGATGAATAGTTCCATTAGAATCACGTCTGAATCCTTCCTCTGCGTCAACGAAGACCTCATCTTGCCCAAGAGAATATTTGCTTTCTCTACCATGTCCTGTCTGAGCCGTAACAAAACTCTCTCTCCGGTCCGAAACGGAGTCGTCATCACGTATGCCAATATCAAGTAGTCCACGCGAGTGGAGCGATGTTGGTGTCGTCAAGAATGCTTGCCCTCTGAATTCGGGTTTCAGGTCCAGTGGGGGGATGACAGGAGGCGTAACAGAAGACACGCTGGATTGATGTGTTCGCGTAGACGACAGACTGATCGAGCGATTAAGCGGCCTCAAAATAAACGTGGAGACTGGTGAAGGACCTGGCCGAATTAGTCCATTTGGGTCTGCAAACGAGGCGACAAAAACAAGGAATGCTCACGAGGCGAATCATTTCCTTCCTCCTCTTTCCTCCGTGCGAAAGGCACGACACCGCCTGGATATGATGGCGTTACTGGTGTCTGCGCCTGCGTTTGAGATGGAGAAAATCCACCCCTTGCACTAACTAGTACAGGTGTGAAAGGGACAGGGCTAACAGGGGTTACAGTAGCCGTCCCAAATCCATCACCCCCCGGGCTCACAGGGGTCATAATTGTCGCGCTTGTCCTTGTTGTATGCGCCGTACTCGAACGGGACCCTCCGGCCTCGTGAGTCGAGCTGGGAAGTGATGAAGGCCGTTTTTCTGGGGAAAAATAATCTTGCTCAACGATGGGGGAAAGCTGATGGTTGAAGAATTCCTGAACAGGAACACGCAGAGAATGCGTACTCTTTGTGGTGTGAAGGAGCTTCGGGCGAGCAGTGGCGGTGACATTTGGGGGCGGGTTCGTTGGCGGAGGTGGAGGGAAATGGGGACTGGGAGATGATCGTCCTTGAGTAAGAGAATGAGTAGACGACGACGATCCGCCCAAGGGCTGGGGAAGGGGAGTAGCGGAAGGTAGACTAAGATTGGTTTTGCTACCACTGGCGGCGGAGTTGGGATTTCCTGGAACATTAGCCAAACCTAGCCAAGACACGTGTGAGGGGGTCCCCGGCGACTCTAGACTGCTCTGCGAGGATGAAGACGGGGTGTGGGTATAGCCTTGCCAATATGGATACGGATGGTTCGGAACACGAATCTCGGGTGGAAGCGGACGAGGACCAGAGGAGGACGAGGAGGACGCAAGGGACGTCGTGCTCGGGAGGGTGTGAAAAATCTGACGGTCAGCTGCAGAGTGAATTTCAGTGCGGACGTGGACTTCCATGAGCATGCGGGAAGGCGACGGGTCTGGTGAAGGAATGGGCTCAGAGGTAGAGTCTCGTCGACGCTCTTTGCCCTTTGAGTTAGAGGAGTGGGCGGAGCTCTTTAAACCTAACAGACGGCGCATGTTGTACAGCTATGGATATGTATGCAACTGTATACGGCGAATCAACGAAGGAATTGCTCATACCCCTGCCCACCGCAGCTGATTCGGGAAATAGGAGATAGATATTTGTTATAGACTCACCTCGCAATCTGTCCCCGGGATCCTACCGGTGCAAGGATTATTGATTCCACGAGAACTGGTGAAAATATTGGCGCAGCAACAAGTAGGATTTGTATGTTGCCTCGTCAGGAGAGCGAGTTTGAAAGCAGATTCCTTAAAGAGGCGCTGGAACGAAATGGTAGCGGCAGAAATGGAAGAGCGCATTGGAGCGTAGTGTCCGTTATATGTATGCAGGAACAATCTACGGACGCACGGTGCGTGTTCCGCGAGGAACGTGATGGGGGTTGCGATACCAAATCTGAATGTGCGAGACCGCCAGCAGAGCGTCTGGCGAACGCAATGCAGGGGTTGTTACATGTAATGCATCTGCGGCTAGGCATGAATGAACGCGGGCGTGAGTCAAGGAACATGCCATGTAAGCGTGTGTCTGGGTTATGGCTCCTGGCCATCAGTCAGCCTTGTGGACTCGAAAGTAAAGAAAAAAAAGGGGCCATACAGACAGCAGCTGGAATGAACCAACTTTTGGGCCATACAGTTGGTTGGAAGGGGGGTCACAGTAGTACTCCGTTCGTCAACATTGCTGAAGAATGTGAATTAGAAACGAGGTGCCGGGATGCGTTCGACATTATCAGTGCCATGCAGCCTCGTGTTCTAAAATACGCTTGACCTCGTGCAGTCCTCCTGGCCGTTGATAGCAACTTTCGGTTGGGCATTGAGCCGAGACTACCATTCAGCTGGTCCCCAACATTTGAGACGATACATGGAATACGGTTGGGTGGGTAGCGATGGTCATGATGGCAGCTTGGCAACACCTTTGTATCACGACTCCTCAAGGCAGAGGATGGAAGGAGAGCTGGCTACTATGTATTAAAAAAATCCCGGGTATATGTAGGGTAGGTCATCTTAATGTATATACTATAGGAATCCGTGTCATAATGGTACATCGCAGGTTGGACGCACATTTTAGTTTCCATCATGATAGTTTGGCACGTGGACCACGAAACACTACTCCTTGACCTCCAATGTACCTGAAGTGTCATGTGGGCCCAACTCGACGGCTTCAATGGAGGTTGGTTGTGCTGGCTTGGTCCCATCTGCCGAGGCGTCCGGGTCGGCCGTACCAGGTTCTGCCTCAGTGCCAGTGTCTTTAGCTCCTTCCTCTGCATCATCCTCAGACGACGAAGAGTCAACAGAGTCTTCACCGTCCCCATGCTCTTCACCCTGTGTCTCGGGCACGTCCGATTTAGCCAGCGACGGTGATGGTGACGGAGATGGCGATGGCGAATCGGGGAGAGGGATGCCTTCAGGCCGTATTGATGAAGAATCCTGCGCTCTATCCTTGTCGAGATCGACCTCCTTGACCCCCTTTGTGACCTCCTTCACATCTCGAGGGGAAAATATATCTCCCTCGGTGCTCCCCTCCTCCACCTCGTCCAACATGATAGGGTCATTTTTCGGCCTTTTCACTGTAGAAGCGGGTGAATCGTCGCCATCCTGGATTGTCGCGCTGTATCTGCGCTTGCGGCCAATCGTTGGAGCATGGGACGTGGCTGGTTGATGAGAAGAACAAGCCGGAAGGCAAGGTGAGGCCGTCGCCCGAGTGCGCATAAAGACCATGGCACTCACCATCGTCCCCCCATGGACGGTCAGGGCGAGGAAGCAGAGAGCCGGACATGCGTCGTAAAAACTGGAACATGGCCACAGATTAGTGTGGAAGGAAAAGAACAAAGAAAAACAGGAGCTGTGGGGAAGATATGTGCCCTATCAAGTCCACGGCTATTGCAAACTGTTTATTCTTGTTTATTCATATGGATCCTATCGCTTGACAGTTGTCCACAAGAAAGAAAGAAAAAGACAAAGGGATACAGAAAAGAAAAAGACTCAGATTTAGAACAGCTTAGACTCGAACGGAAAACTAAACTTGTCGAGAAATATGTGATTATGTAACACACTCGATATCAGGACGAGTGAGCCTTTTCGTTGATATCGACTCATCATGACTCTCGACGTGACAAGTTTCATAGACAGCAAAGGTGGAAATGCAGAAGAGATCCGTGAGTCTCAGCGCAAACGTGGAGAGCCGGTCGAACTCGTCGATCAAGTCGTTCAGATGTACGCCGAATGGGTCAAGAGTACGTACACAGCTCGTCCCCGATCAGCCTTTCTGTACGCCCATCTCATCGTCTCTAGAGGACTACGAGCTCAACGGTCTCAACAAGAAAGTCAATGCAACCCAAAAAGAGATCGGTGCTAGGAAAAAGGCACGTCCCTACACCACGCAACTCTTGTTTCTCGTGACAGACCTTTCGTCCCATAGGCTAAAGAACCTGCAGATGATCTCGTGGCGCAGAAAAAACTTCTCGATGCAGACGTAGAAGCCAAGCGGAAGGAAACTCGTGAATATGAACTGTCCATGCGCCAGAAGGCGGGCACCGTCGGAAACATTATAGCCAAGGACGTTCCGGTCAGTCTGACAGAGGTGCGCGTCGACGGTACCTCGGTAGCGCGTTGCTTTTAATCACACGTGACAGGACGACAACTTGACACTACGGACATGGAATCCGGATGGTCCAAATAGCCAAGTTGAAAAAAAGACCGACATCATGCCCCATCATGAGGTCCTTCTCCGGCTAGACGCTATGGATCTCGAACGAGGTAGGCTCCGCAGGCATCACACCCGCTCCTCGTCCTCGTCGCTCAGACCAATGTACGTAGGTGCAAAGGTAGTCGGTCACAGAGGCTACTTTCTTACCGACGACGGCGTTGACCTCAACCAAGCCCTCGTCTCTTACGCGTTGGATTTCCTTCGGAAGCGCGGTTACAAAAAGATTCAACCCCCGTTTATGGTCAACAAAGACGTCATGGGCAAGACGGCCCAACTCAGTCAATTCGACGAGGAACTCTACAAGGTACGTCTCTCTGCATCCTTTATTGGTCTTCTTGAAAATGCAATCGTATCGCATGCACTCAGGTTTTCGCCGACGAGGACGAAAAGTACCTGATTGCCACTTCGGAGCAGCCCATCTCGGCCTATCATGCCGACGAGTGGTTCGAAGAT
The DNA here is from genome assembly GCA_038089295.1 of Xerocomus amazonicus. NCBI lineage: Eukaryota > Fungi > Basidiomycota > Agaricomycetes > Boletales > Boletaceae > Xerocomus > Xerocomus amazonicus. The sequence goes on from JBBPKO010000050.1 coordinate 43,000, forward strand.
CCCAAAACACAACTTCCGATCTATTATGCGGGCTACTCGACCTGTTTCCGGAAAGAAGCCGGTTCGGCTGGTCGCGACATGTGGGGCATCTTTCGTGTCCATCAATTTGAAAAGGTGGAACAGTTTGTCATCACTGCCCCCGAGGAGAGCTGGAATGCGTTTGATACGATGCTGGGCAACAGCGAGGCATTCTACCAGAGTCTTGGGCTGCCGTATCGTGTCGTCGCGATTGTCAGTGGCGCGTTGAATCTCGCCGCATCGAAAAAGTGTGATTTGGAGGCATGGTTTCCCTTCCAAGGGGCTTACAAGGAATTGGTATCATGCTCAAACTGCACTGACTATCGTGTGTTTTCCTTTTTCTTTCCTTTGAGAATTTCATGTCCCCTTAACGATGTTGATAGAGAGCAGACGACTTGAAGTTCGCTGTGGCCTCAAATCGAAAGATCAACAGCGTAAAGTATATGTACACATGCTCAATGGCACCATGTGTGCAACCACACGCACGTTATGCTGTATTGCCGAGAACTACCAGACACCTGATGTATGTTATTCCTGTATTACTGACTCTTGATTGATCAACTCGCTGCCTGAAACAGGGCCTCGTGATACCCGATGTGTTGCGACCATATATGCAGGGCCGAGATTTTCTTCCGTGGAAGAAGGCACTACCCAAGAATCTGCCTCGGAAGCAAGTATGATAGTACAGAGCTATTGTAGAGCCTTTGGGACCCATGGTAATGAGTATACTTGAATGAAGATATAGACAGCATCTTCGTATTCGCTTGTATGTACCATTTGTTTCATCAACCCAGACCAAGATCAGTGTTCAAAGGGCACTTGCTATAATAATATCGGAAAGAATGAGATGTGTAACTTGGTCGAATACAAATACAGATTCCAGCTGCGTTGGTAGTAGTTGACATGGTCATAGTACATTAAATAGCATGCAAACAGGGGGCGGAGAAGGTGTAGGACTTGAGTATGCCTGGCGTTGGTGCAGATGAAGATGAGTATTCCGGGAAACACGAATCAAGCGACAGAACCACGAAGCATCGGGTTAAGGATGCTGCGTTCGGGAGAAACGGATCTTGTGTTGTGCCATTCGTCCGAAGGCCACGAGGGATCATGATTCATTCACCTCAAAATACGCCCTGAACATGGATTCTGAATGCAGATGCGTGCCGGAAATGACACCATGGACGTGCATAAATAACCGCGGAAACCGTTTGGTGAAGTAGCTCAGGAAGCCGTCTGGCATCGGTCCCAGTGCGCGCTTCACGTGCTCAGGCAGATCCTGATAGTGATGTTTCTGCGATATGCATGAGGAGCGCTGCATGAGGGAGTGAAATGCAATAGACACACCTTGTTTCTCAAAGCTCGAAGCAGATCTTGCACACTCTTTCCATCATATTTTCGGAATTTGGCCAAGTTTTCAATGAAGACTTTGTCAAGCCTAGCGTGCCAGTCATGTCCCAAGATCTCGGACGCGCCCATCTCGAGTACGACCAAATTGTGTTCTCGAGGATCGCGGCACATGACTTCAAAGCGGTCTGATGCGTCCTGAAGAAAATTGAGACGGCGGGCTGGATCCCAAAAATAGGGATGGAGGAGACAGGACGTGGCATCCGGTCTATAGAGGGATCGAGGACTGCCGTCAGCAGCGAGAGCAAACAAAAAGCAAAGATGCGGGCCCAACTTACCTACGACGAGCTTCTAGACTCAGCATCCTTTCTATCAGATCGACGGCTTCTGAACCTTCCTCTCCGAAATTCTCCAAACCATCCAAGTTCTTCACATTTTTAATGATATTAACTTCCCTTTCAAATCTGTCTCCGAAGGGATGTGACCCATTCGTGAGGACATAATAGAAAAGACACCCCAAGGCAAATATATCAACAGCCTTCGTTAGACGTGTCGTTGATTTTGTTGTGGGCGCACTGCCGTTGATGGCTGTGCTGGTGCTATCCGTAGACGACTGGGATCCCTCATCGTTAAGAGAATCATCGAGTTTCACCTCGCCACGTAAAATCTCGGGGGCCCTCCAGCCCACTGTACCAGCAGCTTGTGCACCATGCGCCGTAGGCAGAAAGCTTGTTTGATCGACATCCAGCTTTTTGCAGAGCCCAAAATCGGATATTAACATCCTTCCCCCACCATCCATCCCCGTCGAACCGTTTTTGGGACCTGAAATCAGGATGTTGTGAGGCTTGATGTCACGGTGTATGATTTTTAATGAGTGGAGGTGACGCAATCCAGAAGTGACTTGCCGCAGCGCTCGTTTGGGATTAAAGGTTGCAACAATTTCCTGGTGTTGATCTGGAGATTCGATCACATCTGCAAGGGAGGCAGGACACAACTCAAGGGCAATGTAAAGGAAGTTGCCTTGAGATTCCTGGTAATAATACCGGATGACATTGGGATGGTCATCCGATTCCTGCAAAATGCTAACCTCTCGAGCAGCAAGCGTCACGAAGTCCCGAAGGAGGCGCTTGACTGCTACCGCACGTCCCTGGAGAGAACCCTTATACACCACTGTACCATGTGAGCCAAATCCTGAGAAACGTGGGTCAGTCAGTTATCCACGGAATTAAGTCAACCACGCTCACCGAGAACTGTATCAGACACCACTAGCGAAGGCGCAGCAGGCTGGAATGTCGGCTGAACCATGAGATCCAGTAATCCAGGAACCTTTGTCTGTTCCTCGCCCATACCACCACTATCAGCAACACCATCAACATCCTTTTCTCCTTCTGTATCGTCTACAGCACTACCGGCCGTAGGTTGGTTTCCCTTTCCCTTCTTTCCTCTGCGCCGTCTATGGACCTTGCGCTTTTTCGGCGTCGTGTCACCAACATCCCCTTCCCGCTCGCTCTCCTCGATGTCATCACCGACAGGTGCCCCAGGTAGATCGCCAACTTCCTGTGTTGGTATGACCGGACCCGGTGATTGAGCCGCAGGATCTGACGCGACAGGCATAGGGGAAGGCAGAGACATCTCGATGTCTGACGCTAATGATGGTGAAGAGACTGTCGCGTCATCCTTTTTGTCATCCAGCCCCGATGGAATGCCTGGCGACATTTCTGTAGCAGGGGGTCGAGGAGTGACGGGAGATGAGATTGATGTAAGTTGAGTGTCAGGTATGGGAAGGAGAGTAGATAGATATAGTTTGTGCCTGAATAAGAAGATAGAACCAAAGACCATGGCCAGGCCAACAGTAATGAAGGCAGCGGTGGTCTTGAAACTCTCCCCTATTACATTCGTGACAGATGTCCACGAGGGTATGGTCGTAGACTGGTTGTTGAGGGTATTTGAGATATCTGTGAGGGAATCTGCTGTTTCGTTGACGATGTTTCGGACTAGATCAATATCTGGAGGAGGCTCGACGGAAGGGACACCAGGAAGTTGTCTCGAATTGAGAGAGGACGCGTCCAAAGGACGTTTTCCTGTGAGACATCTTGCATCGAAGGGTGATTGCGCACACAGTTCTCTGAGTTTACGGCGCTTTGTGACTGCGTCGAGGTCTGTGCGGGGAATAGCTGAGGGAGGCGGGTCAATGGCACGAGAATTGATACTGTATTCGGTGTCCCCGAAGGCGATGAGTGGGAAGTGGTGATTACTCATGACAAACAGTGAACCTGTTTCCTCCACGAGCCCAACGTAAGCAGTATCTGGATCATAAAGCGATGGAGCGGAAGATTTGTCAAAGCCCCGGAGAACATCTGAGATTGGCGGGCGAGGCTGGACAAGCACAAAAGGTTCCGACCGTCTAGAATTTGCGAGAACGTCAAAGACAGCGACACTACCCGAGCGTCACGGCAAGGGACGATGGATCAGAACCTATGCCATAAGATACCCAGTATGGACTGCTCACATTGGACTGTCAAAGGTTAGTGCCCATAGGATTTGGGACATGGACGAATCACTGTCTGGTGCCTTGAACGATATAATTTGACCATTAGGTAGGGACTCAATGTAGACGTTGTCTGGAGTGCGCCGGTAGGTAGCTTGGATGGCGTTATCCTGCATATTCGGCCCATAGGAGGAAAAAGAGAGATTGTGAACTGGTAGCCTCCGTCCGGATGGGGAACGGGTGTAAATAGCAACATGATAATCTTTTTGACGGTGTTCTGAAATGATAATTTTGAAACGGATTGAGGGCTCACCTGTTCTGCCGACGAACACCTCTGCGGGGATATGTTCGTTCGTTGACAAACGTTCCTCGAGTTCGTCCAAGTTGATGTCATCATTTTGAGTGAGGTCCTCGAAAGGATTCCAAGGACACTCGGCAGTGATTACCTTGACTTTTCCGGTATCTAGTGCTATGGACAAGAGTAAGGTCTCTTTCTTGCCAACGAACACACGCGCGTCGTCTTCTCTGTCAAATTTGAACGGAGATAATTCGACGAGTTGTGACATGGACAAGGAGAGGGGTTGCAAAGGACTGGTTGGAGTTGCCATGATATATATATCGCCACTCTGGGGCTCGATGATGTAGAGTTCCTGGTGAGCGTCATCATCGTCAGTGAGGTCGTAGTCGACGGTGGCATGCTTGCTGCGGACGAGAGGGGCGAAACCAGAGGGTATATCGCTGGCTGCGGCGGACGTGGACCACAGACGCTGACCGGAAGTGCGATCGATGGCATGGAGACTACCGTCGATGGAGGCGACGAGAACGGTGTTGACGAGTTTTATGTCTCTGACATCGTCGCTGAGTGTGTGTTGGGGAAGTTTGACACGGGGAGCGTCTGGCAGCCCTGGTTGGACGGCGACGATGTGGGGGAGGAGGAGGGCAAGAAGGAAGAGGGAGAGAAGGACGGTGGACATTTGTCAAGAAGCGTCCATGGATGTCGTGAAACAAAACTGAGCGCTCAGCGCTCAGCCCCGCCTCGAGCCCATGCCCGACATTCCACTCGGCTCTCAGATTTTCGACCTCGCTTTTCATCCCTCGCACACAGTCGTCTACGCCGGTCTCCTCAATGGCTCAGTAAAAGCATTCCGCTACGACGAGCAGGGCCAACACAGCCTCGCTTTCTCGCTCAGGCCTTCAAAGCGCTCCTGTCGGTCGCTCACTACCAACCATGACGGCCTCCATCTCTTTGCCACAGGAAAAGCCAGGGCCATCTTGTACGTCTCTCTTCCTTGCTCACGCATCTCCCATTTCGACCCATCTACATAGTACCATCGACACGTGCACAGGCGCAGTGTCCGACACGCGCAAAGTTGCACACGAGTAAGTGATGTCCCTCGATCGCCCTCACCGTCCCTTGACATTGCCAGTGCCTGCATAGTTCACCCGTGAATCGCGTGAAACATCTTCTTCCCAACTTGTTTTGCACTGGCGATGACGACGGCGTAATCAAGGTCTGTCATCCTCTAGTGAGCGTCGCTCCATACACATGTACCATCTAGCTTTGGGACCCGCGAGCACCACAAGAAATACGTCGATATACCCATCATTTTGATTATATATCGGACTTTTTGTGGCTTGGTGACAAAAAGCAGCTCGTTTCCACAAGGTAGCTGTTCAATTCCCAAACATTCTCTCGAGCTCCCCCTTACGTTCCTTCTGTCCCCTACCATCAAGTGCGGATGGGACGCTGTCAGTGATAGATGTACGTGCAAAAAAGTTGGAGCCCCTCGCCCGCTCCGAGGATCAAGAAGACGAGTTATTGTCCATCGTTGCTATAAAGAAGTAAGCCTCTAAGCTCCCTCTTGGGTTTCCGGACTTTCCTTTTCGCTACAAATAGCGGGGCAAAGGTAGTTGTCGGCACCCAGTTGGGAATTCTATCCATATTCAACCACAATCAAGGGTGGGGCGATTGTGTCGACAGAGTTCCCGGGTAGGTGATGGGCTTGAGTGAACTACCTCATGTTTCTTATGTCAACTGCTCCAGACACCCTCAATCTATCGACGCACTCTGTGCTTTGCCGCCCTCTTACCCGTCCTCTCACTCCACAATTCTTACAGGATCGTCGGATGGCCTTCTACGTGCTGTGCAATTATTCCCTACCAAACTTTTAGGCGTTATTGCCGATCACGGGTCGTTCCCCGTCGAAAGGATTGCAGTCGACCAGAATGGTGAAGGGAGATGGTTAGGCAGTGCAGGACACGATGATACGCTCAAGATGACGGATCTCAAAGATGTGTTCGAAGATGAGAAGGAGGATGTTGACCGAGAGCCCTGTGAATCATCGGTTGATGAAGAACCTCACCCGGATAGGATTGCGACCGTGCAGGGAACGCACTCGGGCACTACCCATGAAACTTTAGAAGCTGAGCCGGGAGGTGTAATTCAAGATTCGGACTCTGACACACCCAAGGAAAAGAAAAGGAAAAGAAAGGGAGAAAAAGCATCGTTGACAGGGAGGAGAAAGAAGGGGAAAAACGAAATTGACGCCGAACCGTCTTTTTTCTCTGATTTGTGAAGTTGTTCAAAATGCATGTCATGCCTGTTCGGTTGAAATCCAAAGGATGTGTATGACAGTGTTCTCAAACCGTCAATTCCATTCACGCAAAGCGACCACTTTTGGTTTTCTTGAGCATCGGATACCATTACTGAACCTTGCAGTGTAACTTTCCTTTTCCTTTCGTGTTGCGGAAAGACCCCAGTAGTATCTCGTCATACAAGATCACGCACGCTCTCCGGCTCCGGGAAGGCACACCGGAAACTTTGTCATGAAATTCGGCACCCTACGAGTGCAGGCAACTTCCCGCATGAGCAAATGCCCATGGCCCTATCGGCCCCTTATTGTCCGCGGGCGGATGAAAATGTCGGGTCGGAATTGGTACCAATTATACGTCCCAGCCACCTCAACGGACAGAGGGAAGGTGGGACAACTGCAACCCGTGAGGGAAGACCGAAGGTCCTGGGAGAACGGGTGGGGTTGATTTGCAGAGCAAGTCGACATGTTGAGCGCGGCACAACCTTCTCAGGTAACGGAACCTCTAGTACGAGCAACAGGCAATTCGCCGAGTCAAAAGCTTAGCTTCATTTCTGTGTCGGGTAGACCCGTGCTCCCAACGTTCGGACGATTAATCATTTTTTTGTCTACTCTCTGGTGGTCGCGTTTTGAGTGCTACCAAACTTGAGTCGGAAAATGCTAAGAATTGGATAACGAATCGAATCGTCGGGCAGAATGAATTCGTGCCTGGCCAGCGGGCGGCGAATAGAATTCCATGGGCAAGATGCAGAGAGATCTGTCAATCCACATTTCCCCCGATCATCTCAGCATTCTCACCGATAGTTACATACCCACTGTGCAGTGATGCACCTTGCGTGATGTCGTCACCATGTCCCTCTGCTCAAAAAGGGGAGTACTTTGACCTCAAATAATGCGTGTTTCTTCGGACCGGTTCATCATGCATTCTACACTGTTTCCCATCCAGAGGGTCGCGGGAGACTAAATGTAAACGGATGAACAAAGTCCAAGAAAAAAGAGATGAAGGTGACACTAGATGTCAATGAGCGAAAATGTCTAGATGAAAGACGGCAAGCAGGACCAGGCACGATTTCGCGCAAAATGGGCGTGTTCCCTGTAATGGAGGCTGAGCTAGGGGATGGATCAGATGGCTGTGATACGCCTCAGTGGGAAAGAACGCGCTGACTGTTGGCTGCGCGGTCATCTCGACATGATAAGCAAATGTCCTTTGTTTTTCCGATGAAGCAAAGTGGATAGATCGAAATTTGTCGTGTGATGAAACCAATGGATATCCGAGGGAGAAAATGGATGCGACAGGGACCGCCTAGAGTGGAACACAAGGGTGGGAGGTGCAGCAAGGGGTGGCCTGGGATGATTTATTTTTCAACTTTCCACGACACGGTGCCCCTGTCACGCGTACGGTTGATAGGGATTCAGCGACATCGCAACGAGGATCAAATACAGAATGGGCCCGCGCCAGACCCCGAGTACTGCAAGAATCCTTGCCTGGCGGCCGAACTGGTGAAAATTCAATTCGTATGTGAGCAGTCAGAATCCCTGACAGTGGCTGTGCTAGGACCCAACCAACGGATCTAACGAAGCCCGCTAATGTGTTAGTCGTTGGATACTAGTTCCTTCTTCTCCACCTCATGTTGTCGCGAAACGCAATCGCGTCTCTGCGCAGGACATCTGGTAGTGTTCGAAACTTGTCGGCAAGGGCATCTGCCATCCTCGGCGCTTTGGACATACCGTTTGAGACTGAGGTCCCTGGGCTCTACGATGGAAAATGGGGAGGGTCCGGTGACATTCTCGAGAGCGTTTGTCCAACCACCGGCGAGGTGTTGGCACGTGTTCAGTCAGTACGTCTTCCTCGCTCCGTCATTGTCATTACCGGGCTGACCCCGTACAGGCCTCGCCACGTGAGTTTCACGAAGCTCTGGACAAGTCGAAGGAAGCATATATACACCTCAGAAGTTTACCCGCCCCTCAACGTGGAGATGTGCTGAGACAACTCCGAGAATCGCTCGCGGCAAAGGTAAGAGTCTGAGACCGTCAACTGCCAAGCCTTCTCGTTCTTCATCTCGGGCCCTTTCAGCGAGATGCACTTGGAGCACTGGTATCCCTCGAGATGGGCAAGATTAAGACAGAGGGCATTGGCGAAGTACAAGAATTCGTTGATATCGTACGACGGGAACCACTCAGTCGTCTCCGTACGTTACTGAGTTTTCTTTGGTTCTGTAGTGTGATTATGCTGTCGGTCTGTCTCGGATGATGAACGGCAGGGTTATAGCGTCGGAACGCCCTGGCCACACCATTCTAGAAGGTTAGGCCATTCTCGATGGCAATTATCCCCCTTTGGTCGCTTCGTATTTGTTGACTGTTTCACATACAGTACCAAACCCACTCGGCGTCGTCGGTGTGTTGACAGCATTCAACTTCCCTGTCGCAGTCTATGGCTGGTACGTGTTTGGAGCTACTTCCTAGCCCCTTCCGTACATAGTCAGATTTACTATCGGCAGGAACTTTTCGCTATCTTTTGCGGCTGGGAATGCAAATATCTGGAAACCTTCTCCTACCACTCCCCTATGCGCTATCGCCGTGACAAAGATAATTGCTGACGTATTACAGCGCAATGGGATCCCAGGTGCAGTGTCTACCCTGGTTACCGGAGGTAAGGATCTCGGCGAGGCGGTTGTGAACAGTGCGGACATCCCATTAGGTAGGTGTCCATGACTCCGGTCCTCTTGATCCTGATCGTGTTCTTTTCAGTGTCATTCACCGGCAGCGAGGCTGTTGGCCGTGTGGTCGGCAAGGCTGTTCAGTCTCGTTTTGGCAAAACAATCCTAGAGTTAGGGGGAAATAATGGTGTGTATTTCGGCCCATCACGTCTGACCCGGGGTACCTGGCTTTCTTTGGGCTTACAACCGTCAAATAGCTTCAATTATCATGCCTGATGCGGATTTATCCATGGCTGTACCTGCAGTCTTTTTTGGGGCCGTGGGCACTGCTGGACAACGGTGCACATCAACAAGGAGATTGTATCTCCATCATGACATTGCACCACGTTTCCTTGATGCTCTCCAGAAATTCTATGCCTCCGTGAGAGTCGGGGATCCCCTCATGGGAAGCACATTGCTCGGCCCTTTGCACACCAGTGCCGCAGTCGGGATCTATTCCAACGCTGTCCAACAACTCCGACAGAAGGGTGCTCAGATATTGACTGGTGGTCAACGTTATGATCAGGAGGACCTCCGCCAAGGAAATTTTGTGCAACCCACAATTGCGATTCCTCAGTCTGTGGACCCGACAGACACAATCTGGAACACCGAAACATTTGCACCCGTATTGAATGTTGGCATTTTTGACGAATTGGACCAGGCGATCAGTTGGAACAATGCCGTCCCTCAAGGGCTTTCCAGTAGTCTATGGACGCGAGATATACGCAATCTCGGCAAATGGGTTGGTCCAGCAGGTTCTGACACTGGGATCGTCAATGTTTGTTTACTTGTTTTGCTATGGCTGGTGTGACATTCTAACATTTCCCCCAAGGTCAATGTTGGCACGAGTGGAGCAGAGATTGGTGCAGCGTTTGGAGGCAACAAGGTGGGTGGCTTGACTTTTGGCTGACTGGACGTCTTTCTGACCTTCCGACGTCTGTCGCTTTTAGAGCACTGGATGGTACGTACCGCGGTTCACTAATGTCACTCAATTGTGGGTGAGGGTTCACGATCTTGTCAGGGGCCGCGAGTCAGGCGGTGATGCATGGAAGCAATACGTTCGTTGGAGTGCATGCACTATCAACTTTTCGGATGCTGCGCCTTTGGCGCAGGGCGTCGACTTCTCAACATGACGGGAAGGCAACGTTGCTAGTCTCGAATGCCGATGAATAGCCGTGCAAAGCACGAGCGCTCGTCGGAGATGAGTACCATCTTGTCAATGAAGTTTAGCTTCGTTCACATCACGACGACCAGTCGTACCCAACTAAGCGATTGTATGATTACAAGACTAGTCCTAATTAGTGCCTTTAGACCGTGAGCGTTGAGCGATCAGGGTGATTCATAAACGTGAGAGTTGTCCGTTTTCAGGTTTGTATCGACAATCCAGGATCTCGCCCGGCCTTACAACGAACTCCCCCACCCAGTGCCTGTCAAACAGGGTGTCAGGAGACCCGGGGCATGTGTAAGTTGACATGTCATTCGGCCACTGAGGGGGGTCCTGATACCTTGTTAATGCAGAGGCGGTGTCCCAGTGAATGCGGCATCGCTAAGGCAAATGCAGTCATCGATTGCATCCTTTTACTATGCCGATTATAAGAACGTTGGGTGATCATTCTACACGAGTTTTAACTCCACCCCTACTATCAAAGTTGTTCTCCTTGACCCCTTAGTATTCTTGTGGTTTTTTCGAGGTCCTCGGCTGTGCCCTTCGTTGCCAGTGACCACGCTCACAGCTGCAAGGTCCAACCCGCAGCGCTGCAGATGCAAGCACCAGACGACCTTCCCTGGCCCGAGTTGGGCAATGTTTCGAGAGGCGCTACCCGCGGTAATCAAGGCCAGAAGGGCGCGTTGGGACCTCCTGACCAGGAAGGACGCTGCGTACTGCAATTGCGCGTCCAGCCTGGTGTACTCTCTGTCAAGCTCAATCGACGTTCAAGCGAGTGGTATCGTACGCTTGATAATGAGGTAAACCGTGCTCTCAAACTCACCAAAACATACTGGAGGAAAGCGCGGAGACGCCAGGACTAGTCAGTAACAATACTCCTTCCGATTGCGTAGTTGTTGCAGACTTATTCTCGTCCTTCTGCTTGCAGTGACGCCCGGGCAGACCAGGACCACATGGAGCTACATGAATGGCTGCAACAACTCAAAGACAAAACAATGTCTCATCTCGAGGTACTCATGCAAAAAGGCGATATTCAGGGCCCTCCATATGTCATGCCTGATGACATCGAACTGACCTTTCTACGAAAATTTATTGAGCGGCATAATGCGAACATTCCTCACAATCCACGTCTTCGCCACCTCGGGCCGGGTGCGCAACCTCCACATATAGAAGAGTCGATGGAAGTATCCACGCCTGAATTATCCGATCCAGGATACCCTCCCCCCAGTTTAGTCGACCAAATGGCACGACTCCAACCAGGTATGTATTTACCCATCTCTCGCCATCCAGACCCATTGGATAAAATATCACCGACCAGAGAGTACCTCCAGTGTCGCAAGTTCTAATTATGCGCATTCACCTGGGACCTCGCATCGTTCCCATCTGATCAGGCATGCGTCGTCGCCTTCAACAGCGACATATGAGCAGCTGATACAAGAGGCTCAGGCATCAGGTAAGGAGACGCTTCATGCATCAGGTGGGATAACACTAGAATCTGATACTTCAGCAAAGGCCAATTTTTGCAGGATGCGAGGGCCGCGCTCTCCCGAGCGCAAACACAGACTCAGGACGCATTCCAGCGGTATAGTGCGTGTTTGGAAGCCGAGGCTCGCGCACGGCGAGAGGTTGCGCTTGCCGAGCAACACCGTGATGAATTGAGTAAGTGCCATTGTGCAAGGGCGCGAGAACGGTCACTGAATCGTTTACTCAGTGTCTGCACTACTCTCACGAACACAGACAACGGTTGGTACGTAAGATTGGTATCCAGACTACTTTTTTCCGCGGTTCTCACAAGACCGCGACAAAGAATATGCACGTCATGCATCCCTGCCTCAAGATGATGTTGGGAGTTCCCAACATGCACAGCATCCCCAACACAATCAGCAAGACGTAAGATCAAGCTTCCAAATTGGATGAGATGGACCGGTTGACTCTATATGCATTAGCAGTATTCATCACATCATCTTGCGGAGCGGAGGCCTTCGGTTGACATGGTGACGCACAACAGCCCTAGGTCACTAGACTGGCGACAGCCGGATGTACCGAACTCGTACACTGGAGCGTTGGAGGCGATTCCGCAGTCTGAGGTAGGCACATTTCTCTCCCCGCCTCCTTGGAACTCAATTTACTGAGTAGATGCGATCATCAAGCGACTCCTTCAAGTCCGAGCGCAAACACTCGCGGAGCTGGGAGCGGGGTGGACAGGTTGATATTCACGGTATGCGACTCCGTTGTCCGGTGTTGGCGGGGTGGTGACCACCAGGCTACCCCCAGTCCTCCAAGATGTTACGGGGTTACCGCCACGAAAACGTACACATCACATGGTCGATCCCACCGGTCACAGCACCTTGATGTCTCAGACGATGGCACTGCCTCTATAGTTTTTCGTTTTTGTTGTTGTGTGCGCTGGCCGCATATCGGTATCCAAAAGCATGGCCAAGGGGGCTCTGATGTTGGGTACTGCATTGTCGTTCTGCGCTGCTTCATACTGCTCTCGCATGGTAATTATACGTACGACTACGGACAATCACTTTTTTTTTTTTTACCATTATCGTCACTTGGTATCGCTTTCGATCTGCTTTCCTCGCTAGTATTACCACTGTCTGTACCAGGACCGCCGTATCCCGCACGATTTTTTTAAATAAATGTTCGTTCGCACAAACGTGAGTTCTGGCCGGGTTCGCCAGGTGAGCCTGGGAGTACAAGGCACCCAGCTGATTATGTAATGAAATACCATCACTTGAGTCAGTCAGTCACTCATTCATCGTCCAATCCTCCAGCCAAAACAAACGAGCTCTCCTCTTCCCCGTTCACGATGAGTCTGTTATTTCTTCATTTATCCTTTGGTCCATTGTCTGGTTACCACAAGCCCACAACGCTTTGTCCGGACAGCCTCCACCACGCCCAGCTTGTCACGGCGGGTCTGCAATTTGGACCTGATGAGTGCTTTGCCCCCCGCTTGTATCCCCTGAACTGGCTTGGACCATTAGGGACTGTACGTGGATCTAATGGTTGGGATAGTCGCGTGCCCCACACGTGTAGTCCGCATATCATCTGTTAAAAGCCGTTTGTTGTGTCCATCACAGATAGAATTTTTCTATCCTATCATTTCCGCTCCCGTGTCACCCCGTTTTCCGAGCATTTTTGCTGCCGAGTGCTTCTTTCGCTGTCCAACTTTGAAACCCCTTTGTCCTTGCGGTGCTCCCACAAACACGCGTTCTTGGGCAAGATGAGTGCGGTACCGTCGCATCATCCAAAGTATCGCAGTGAGTCTGCCTATCCGGTTGGACCAGAAAGAACAATATCTCATTACCACAAAAGCAAAGCTGTGTCGCAACTTCAGCAACGGAAACTGCCCTTTTGGTCAAAAGTGCAGCTTCGTCCATCCTCCTCAAGGGATAAATCCACTCTCTTCCTCGCTCGCGCAATACCTCTTCAACTGGAACGTGTTACTCCCACAAATACTCGCCCTCCAGCAAGGATCTGTGAAAAAGATGCCACGAAAATCTGCGCTACGCCCCCAAGCTCCCCAGCTCGTCGATGAGGATCCATCGCCTCCAGCTTCCCTCTTACTCTCTACGTCTGACTCCGCATCGTCCGAACAGATGCCACAGAAGAGACGATCCAGCAGACGAAGGTGGCTGCCGTGTAAACAGCCCATTCGGACAGGTGGATGGTGTCAGGTTGGGGAAAAGTGCAAACTGTAAGCCCCGTTGTGTATATGCCACAGCGTGGATTTCTGAAGTCTCGTCGCCATCAGTTGGCATGAAGTAGCGGCATCACCTGCGGATGGTGGAAAGGCGCAACCTACACCTCCATTTGCAATTGATGTGTACGGAGACGGAGATCGAACCATCAGCGGCGGCGCCCTAACGGGTATCCAGCTGCCACCTCCGCCAGTGGCCAGTCAGGAATGTTCGCAGCCTCCTCGTTACACAGAAACAGAAACAGCGCAGCCACGTTAGTCCCACTTATTCACATTTGAATATCAACATTCATGGTGAACTTTAGATCAGCCACTATATTGGCCCGGCTATGCGTGGCACTCATACCAACCGTACTATCCTACTGTACCTGCAACCACCACTATGCCTGTGCCGGCCGTTATGGCGCCCTCCTCCACCGTTCAACATGATGTTTATCAACTACAACCTCCATCCCAAGAAGTACGATTGACCGAAACTCAGACAAGCCTTCCCCTAGGAGCGTACGAAGTCAACGGAACTACTTACTTCCCCACACGTATGCCTTCGATACCTGTACCGGCTCCGATGGCTATTCCCGTCCACCCTGCTCCGTACAGCCAAACGATGGCTCTGCCGTATCTGTACTATGTCCCTCCTCCCCTGCCCGCCAGTTATGATGCTCAGAATCGAGGAATGGAGGTTCCTCCAGAAACTTCCTTTGATCCTTTCGCCTCGGACCTGTTGACGCCAAGTGAACTGCCCGCTATTCCCCCACTTGAAGATTATTTATTGTCGTCTATTCCGCACGGGGATCGTCCGCGTTTCCGGTCCCTCCCGTCCCAGAACTCGAGCCTGATGGACAAATCAAAGGACACTAATGAACAGGAATTTCCTTATCAACCTCCTAGAGGGCAGCGCGTGGGCCATGTGCGCCGCATCAGCATCAACATCAAGAAAGATAGTGCCACTAGCGGCTGATCGATCGCATTGGATTTCCGACTTATTATCGCGGTTTCCGAACCGGTCCGTCTCTCTCATGTTGCATGCGGAGCATGTTAGAGCATGCGTATATGTATATTATTCATTCCATCTCTTTTTGTTGCAATTTCTCGTGTTTATATCCCATATTACATCGTATCCGTTGGTTATTCTCATCTTTTTTTAAAACGCCAGGACATTATGCGGTTATCGGCCGTCTAATCGTTCCAATGGTTTCATTTATGTATGCATTTTGTCTGTAGAAGAATATACATCACGAATGGAAATTATGCACCTTTTTTGCAAGTTCCAACAGTAAGCCATTGGCATACACATCACGTGCACTCAGGTATATATCTCGCGCTGCACTGCGTAGATGTAGCATAGTCGCCCCTTGTCTTCGCACCTCGCAGTCGCCCAATAGATCGTGGTCAAGTTCTTTCCCGCCCGATCCCTCAGTGTTCCCGCCATTAGCCACGGTGGGCTTTCACATCTAGATCTTGCCGTCAGGAGGAGATAAACTGTGTTAATATCGGCCCTTCGTCCGATCTGCGCGGTCATGTCTTGTTCGTGCCATCAGGCCACACCTGACATGGACGCGCTATACATCTCGACATTTTGGAATTAATGAACACGCTTTTCGTTTCCGAGCCACTCACCTTCTCGTGCTAACCTTAACAAGACTCTAAACTAAACTTTGACATAAAACTTGCCGGTAGGATAACAAAATGATATTGCCAGATTTACAGTGTACACGATGTGCCAACGAATAGATATATATGAATGCAATTGTACCATGCCATGATATCCAGCCGGAATAATAAGAAAGAAAAAGTCCTTTAACGATAAAACCTAAGGTTCTCGTCAACAACAAACCTTGTTATCCGGCGCCTAAGCGGCTCCGATGCTCCCAAGGGCGCTCTCACATGCACAGATACACCCAGTTCGGGGTCAATATAATCCATAATAAAAGGATAACCCATTACGAATTTCACGCGAATAGCTCGGCGCCTTCGATTCCGTATGAGAAATCTAGGACCACGATCTTTTGATCATGCGAGGTACTGACAAGAGCACATCAGCCTTAGCTCCGCAATACGATCTAGGACTATACCTGACAATCTTCCCAACATCGAACCTGACGTCGAAAATATGACTAGCGTGGAGGTTTCTAAACTCTCGGACTAATCGGCCTACACCTTTGGATTTCCGACAAGGTTCATCACCAGACCGGGTGACACTGGCCTCCGCCGCTTCTCCATGCCATTCCCAGACTCTGACACTCTTGTCATAGCTAGTACTCACGATGTAACCAGTTTTCGGGTCAAAACAGAGAGCCCTAACGAGTAACGTGTGTCCCGCGAACGTGTGTAGGCATTCGCCGGTCGAGGCTTGCCACAATTTAATCGTGCAGTCGTTCGACCCGCTGAGAATAAGGTCATCCTGAAACACTAGTGAGCACATGTGATATCGGGGACGATGGAGGCGTACCTTGAACTCAATACAAGCCAACCCCTTCTCATGTCCTTCAAAGACACGAATGCATTCACCTGTTTCGACATCCCAGAGTATCATCTTTCCGTCACCGCTGGCACTGACGGCTCGGCCATTTTCTAACCCAACGGCGTTTACGGGACCTTCGTGTCCACGCAATACCGTATGGAGAGCCAGTGTCTTTCGATCATAAACATGCATTAACGCGTCCTTGGAGCTACAGCGGGTGTAAATAGTTTTAGTCCGACAGTCACGGAAGGGGCTTACCAAGAAACAATCCATTTTCCATCCATTCTCAGGTCCAACACGCCCCCCGAGTGTCCTCGGAGGACTTTACGTCTCTCAGCGGATATCCTTCTGGGAGGTCCAAAGTTCCCAGCACTCGTAGTCGCGTAAAAGCCTCTCAACTTTCCTCCCCTGCTACAACCGGGTGGTGAAACGGTACTCCCCTCACCAGTTTCTACGGGTGTAGAAATGAGGTCCCATACACACACCGTGCAATCACTGCTTCCGCTAACCATGAAGCCACGACAGACCCCGTCGCTTCCCAGATCCCAGTCACGCTCAAATTTGAGGCATAGTACGCTGCCTGTGTGGCCTTCAAAGGAAGCGACACACTTGCCAGTTTTAATGCACCAAACCTTGATCGTTCGGTCCCGTGAACCAGAGATAATACGTGACGAGTCGAAGTCAAGGCAGTAAACACTATCAAAAAAAAAGGTAAAGCTACGAGAAATGACAAGATTTCAATGATTTACCTGTCCCTGTGACCGTCGATTCTAACTACCCTGGGTTCACCCTCAGGATCACGCCATCGCTGTTCAAGTATCGATCGACCACGATACAGACTATGCCAATCCAGCATGAGAGGAGCTTGTCTTGATATCGGTTGCGGCTCCAGTGATAACATGGCCCTTTGCTTCCCGACTTCTTCACCGACCCCTTCGGAAGGAGTATATCCATGGCCATTGTCCTCTTCTTGGCCTTTCTCACAAGGATAGATAAACACTCCTTTGCCAGCATCCTCACATCCAAGCCTCACTGTCTCCTTGAGCATTATGTTTGCCCGATCAAAGTCAACCGCCCATCCCCTCGGTTCATCCCAATGGTCGCCGTCATGTTCATGATCAATGGGTGGCGTTGAGAGACCATGGATACCTTCGTCCTTGATACCGCGGTATCGGCGTCCAAAACCTCCAAAGGAGTCTTTGATGCGGTGACTGTAGGATGGGATTTTACTTGGGGTGTGATTGGATATACGAGGAACGCCTTCTCTTGCTTGCCATAAGCCCCACCACACGCCGTTGTCAAGTGCGAGGGACCTCCATGCTTTGCATGTCGAGGCAATTGCGAGGACACTCTGAAGTGGTAGATAGGAAAGAACCTGGAGAAAAAGCTCGGGGGGAAGCCGAGTAAGTGGTGTCGGTGTCTTTGAAGCTGTCATCGAACATGGTGTCAGTATTTGATATCGACGACATGAGCTGTTCATGCTGACCTCGTTCGACCAAGGATTCTGGTTCCTGGGCATACTCGTGCCCACAACCGTAACTGTCCAAAAATCCGTATCCACATACACATGCACTGTCTCCCCATCTAATGCATGTACAGCCAACCAACTCACCCTCTTCACCGTCAAGGGGATCCAGTGCGCCGTAATCCACGTCAGTGTCTGCATCAAGCGTACTTCGTCCTACATGTTTAGTACGGCGCTTTTCCTTCAGTTTCCGCCCAACACCCATCATGGGTGCTGTTTTACTGCGGACGACCGAAAAGCCGGGCACTGGATTTGATTTCGCACGAGCAGCAGGAATAGGCATGGATTGCCCATCTTGAGTCATGGATGAAGGTTGAGGAGCACCCTTGGCAGGCGAGGCAATCGATTCCCAAAGGCGAGAAATACCAGGTCGCGCACGCCTTGGTTTACACGTGACGGGCCCCAAGCCAACGCTAGCGCTCATGCTCTGGGTACGCCCGCTGAGAGGAACTACCGAATTAGATCGGAGAAACGGTAACGTCGTAGCGCTACGAAGATGGGAGTGGCGAAAAAGGTCTAAAGGAGCGTTGTCTGCCAGCTGGGAAGTATACTGATAAAAGGTCGGGCTGCTTGGGGGGGAGATCATAGAAAAGTCCGCTGTGGGAGCAGGGGATGGTGGACGCCCGGGTGAGTCTTGCGACGGTGGGGAACTGGTCTCTGACAGAAGAGCAGGAAGGGGTAGCTTGCGGGAAGTTAGTGACACAGGTATGTTTGTGTCAAGGGTAGGCAGACGGGATGGACCAGCCTTTGGCCCGTCATGGACGAGGAAAGGTTCTGGGGTAGAATGAGCGGTGTAGTACGGCGTTGGTACGGCGGAGCGGAGATATCTCTGCTGAGCGAAATCATGTGAGGCGGCGTCTCCCTGTGCAAGTCCGACACAGAGCCCGGGCTGTAACAACACGGTGAGATCAGAATCCGCGGTCGACGATCCGTCACTCTCCCGAAAGGTGTCACTTGATTGAGAAGAGGGCCTGACACGATCGGGGCCCGAAAAGGGGGAGAAAGTAAATGGGAATACTGAATTTGTTTGAGGAGGAGGTATCTGCGGGATAGTGGGACATTGAACTCGGAACACATCATCTTCGCCGGGGCTTGGAACGGGAGAAGGAGCAGATGTATGCGCTGTCTCGTAGGACATGGCAGAGGAAGCAGAAGAGGGGACGTCCAACGTCCAGGAGGAATTGAAATTGAGGTCAAGGGTGAGATGTTGTGCCTGCCGCTTGGTAGGTGTGTCCACGGGGCCAAGGGTGAGGAGATCGATGTCCAAAGGTGGGTAGAGGTTCTGTGAAGGGGGCGAGGGGAGACGACTAGGGCCTGGTCTGGGTTCGAATGGGGACTCAAGGCCAGCGTGGGTGCTAGAGAGTCTCGGGGAGCGTCGGAGGGGTCGTGTGGGGAGATGGGAAAGGTTGAGGGAGGATGCTCGAGGGAAGGGAACGGAGGAGGAGGAAGAGGAAGAGAGAGGGCGAGATGGACGGATCGTTGAGGGGGACGATGCCGCGAACATGGATGGCGGTGTAGAACAGGGCGTGGTCGACATGCTGCACGTTGACCATCAACAAATATTCGCGACGTCTTGAAACTTGAAGACATCCATCCGCTCACCTTGCACGTGACTAATATCAGAACCAGCTCCTTCCTCAGCTTGTGGGTTTAAGACGACATCGACACTGTCTAGTATATATACGGTCATGTAACTACAAACACGAGCCCTGCTCTATGAAAACCGTATTGCTCCGGTGCCCGGATCAGTCAACACGAACAACGGCGCGTGCGAAACGACGAGTGCGAACAGCGCCATCCTGTGCGAGAACAGACGTGGTCAGTGTCAGGTGGTGCAAAAGCTCCGTCAGTGAACGGAAACAGGAAACACGCCGTTCGGCGCACTGGGGAAACCTGTGTCGCCACAACACCGAAGGTCGCCCACGTCACATAAGAAGCATCCCAAACATGCGCCACGCATCTGTGATGTGCCAAAAGGGACACCGAAACATGGCAAATCCTTGAAGTAGTTCAACGGATGAAACGTCCATGCAACGTCATGAAGAGGAACAGCAAACGTGACGTGCAGCGTGTCTTGGAGTTAGCAGGGACCAACAACAAGTGGGGTTCATGGCAACCCACGATCCGTGACGCTATTACTATGCGCAGAACAATGCCAGGTACTCACATGAGAGTGGCCCAGGGCGCACTTCCGCCTTCCTTGGCGCGCAGTGGATGCTCATTCATGACCCCGTTAATGGCAAGAACGACAATGGGCCATGCGACGTATCTACAATATATTGCAAGTCAGTTATTGAAGACACGATGGAGCAAGACGAGAGCAGAAAACTACGGCAATATCCCATCGCACCTATTCCTTGTTACCATCACTATCCCAGCAAGGAACATACCCATTGAACCTATCGTGTCTACAACACACACAGTTTAGCTCTTGGACAAAGAGCTGTTGAGCAAATAACTCACCTACAGACTCTACCTTCCATGATCTTGGAAGGGTCAACCTTGTCTCCCGCGAAGGATCCCTCGGGTCGTTAGGTGTGTTGCTACTCGATGTGTTGCTACTCGACATGCTTGTCAAAACCGTGGTTAATTCTTGTACTCAAGAACACACTTGAAGCTAGGCGCGTGGGAACCTTGCACTTGACCTCAGGCAACAACGAAGCTTGAAACAGTGAGTACTTCATCTCGGGGAGTGCAGTACCTGTCTGGAATGGGTTGTGTAATTCTCGATGGGATACTACAGGATCGGAATAATAAAGAAAACGGTCTGTATCCACACCACAGATCCCAACGGGGTGTTAGGTCTTCAGGACTTACAAATCTATATATCACAATTTTTACGAGGACGTCCCCGTTCTGAAGGACCACGACTACCCCCACCATGGACTTCCGTGCAAAGGGTGAAATTGACCTTCAAGACGGGTGGGCCTATTAACAGTAAAGTCTCAGTAGCTGAGCAATTCGAATATGTGATGATATCCGAATGGCCACTGTATTCAGGCTAGACGGCACTGTTGTCGCAGAGGCAGAATTCTATCTCAAAAGTCGACTCGCGGGCCCTGGGGATATGAAGCACGAATGGACAACCAGGCTGTACGACATCCGGGGTGTCAGGCTTTCATGCAATTGAACCTGCGTGCGCTGTGAGCTAGCGATGACAACACGACCTAGGTAAGCAGATCACAGGAGGAGGTTCCTGTGGGTGCTTGAATATGTCGAAACTGTAGCTTGTGATTTGTTCCTGTAGTTACGCACGGCATCCAAGTGACCAACCTAGCTCGCGCTAACCGTTCACCTAAATCACAGCTGTGGAAGAACTTGTGACTAGGAAAGATTGTCTACGACAGCAAGAACCTCTTGAAGTAGTCGACGGTAGCGGCATTCACGTATTCGATCACATTCTTTTGCTTGTATCCTACACCGATTCAGATCTGCTTGAGCCAAAAGCGAATTTCGGACAATAATGCTGAGTCCTACCGTGCCCCTCGCCTTCACAAATTACCAGTTGTGCTCTTCCCTCAGGTTTGCCCTGCACGATCTTATACATCGACACAGCTTCATGCACTGTCACCCGTGTGTCCGTCTCACCGTGTGTAATGAACAGGGGCGCGCCTATTTTCTCAGCATTGTTCAGGGGTGAGATGCGCTCCAAGAAGACACGAATGGCAGGGTCCGACTCGTCCCCGTATTCGAGACGCCTGTTCGCACGACGTACGGCGGCCGTGTTCTCGAGGAACGTGACAAAGTTGGCAATACCAAAGTTGGCAACACCGCATTTGAGCTTGGGAGAGTAATGCGTGAGCGAAGCCTTGTAGGGCCTGTTTAATAACGCAGCATAGGATCACAAGGGATCACACTTACAAAGACCATGTAGCCGCCATCTGTATGGCGGGTCAGTGATTACGCCGCTTGTAAAGAAAATAAATGTTCACAGGAGCCACCGATGACCGCAATCCGTAGGGGATCCAGTTCTCCGGGCAATCGAGACCCAACATATTCAATCAACGCATTGATGTCTCTGTCGTGCCCCTTGTGAGTGGGCGGGAAGCGAAGGGCGGGAAGTGAAGTCTGAACACTTACTTGACTGCATCCTCGCGCCTCTCGACATCGTCCAATGACATGTACTTCCTTCCATAACCCGAGCTGCCTCTTACGTTTGGGTAGATGACAGCGATACCCGACTCGTTCAGGAGATAACCGTGGGTTGGGCTATGTCTGTCTTATCAGTCCCTTACCAGATAAGAGTACCTAAACTCACGTCCTGTACTGTACTGTGGCTTGAGACTCAGGACCACCATGGATAACGATTACAACAGGAGCCTTGCTCTTCCCCTCATTTGGGTGATAATATAAAGCCGGCACCTCCAGTCCATCGAAGCTTCTGAACTTGATCAGCTTTGGGGGAATAGCCTTCGCCACTTCGGGTGCCGCTGCCTGGACATAGGATGTCAGTTCAATATCGACGTGTATATTACCACCAGGGGCGTGCTCGACTATGTCCAGGTCCAAGACCGCCCTTCGGATGAACCCACGGGACCGATGAGAAGCAAGGCGGAGAGCCAGCTCAAAGGGATTCCCGTTTCGCCCATTATGTGAATACGCGATTCGTCCCCCCTCCCATCTAAATTTGACTTCGGCCACCAAGTTCTTGTTCTGACCCCTGAGGGGCATGGCATACATTATACTCCAGCCTTCCACGTTTGCAATGAAATATATGCATGCGTCTGTGACTCCAAGGTGTTCTATCTCCCACTCGATTGGTTTCAGCACAGGAACAGAGATATCGAGGTTGGGCGTGGTGATATGTGTGACAGTACATTGACTGATGTCATAGGATACGACGGCGTCAAAATCACCGTACGCATTCGTGATAACATATATTACATGAGGATTGACAGGATCAAGCGAGAAGGAACCGTGCATTGTAGTTTTCTCTTCTGGTTCCGTCGCCCCAGGGAGAATGATGCGCTCGATCTTGCCGGGTTCTAGACCAGAAACATCAACCAAAAACATGGTTTGATAAACGTTCCCGTAAGCGCGTGTGAGAAGCAGATACTTGTCATCGATAGATATGGATTGCGTGACCCATCGCTCTGTCTTCCCATCTCGGAGGAGAGGGGTAACCAACTTGGAAGGAAGGTTGAACGGCGTTGAATCTGTGGTAGCTCCCGTGTCAGAACCTATCAAATGGGTCAAGTAGGCTAGGGTATCAGAGTTGTTTTCCTTGTTCGAAACAAATGCCATCAATCTGAGAATATCTATGAGGATACTTCAGACACAATACGGAACGGAACAGACCTGTTAGATGGGGATATCACGATACTGTTATACCGATAATCGTCGTGGGTTAATCTCTCGATCCGGCCCTTGCCAGGGGCGTTATCCAGTTCGCCATCAATCCTGGGTAAAACCTGCTCGCAAAGGACATCCTCCCAATAACGCCTGAAACCGCGGACGTCAGTCACTGGATGCAGGCACCTTAAACACGTACCAGAGTTGAAAGTACTCGTTTCCATTCAAGTCCATGGACATAATTGCACCGCCGGACCTGTATACTCCACGCCAATCTTCGCCAACAATCGATCTGAATGCAGATATAGTCCTGCCGGCCCCGATGTTGAAGTACGTGAGACGCTCTAGCCCAGTATTGACTGGATCGGTCGAGATTCGGTAAATCTGGGACACCTGGGCATCCTCTGGACGGTGGGACAGAAAGATACCACCTGTTACTTCCCCTGTGGCGGTCTTCACTGAGCGTTCAAAACCGTGCAGACCGAACCCTAGCGATCCGAGGATTTGTCGTACAACGTCTGAGCCAGACGCAGCAATGAATGGGGTCCGTGCGTACCTCGAGCAGCATCTTCATAAACCTTCATGCCAGTGAAGATTTCCTCTGGAACGTCTGGAACGTTGACGGCTTTGATACTGTTTGCAGGCCTAGAAAATTCGATATCGCCATAGTCGATAGGAACCGTCATGATCATCGATGTGGGCGAACGTCGTGGTTCACGATCTGATGTGATTATGATGGCTTATGAAGCCTGTCGATGAACCCGGAAGAGGAAGAAACCCCACGGTCGAGATACGGTCCGAGGACAGTTGGGTGAAGTGAAATCACACAACGGCTAAGATCACAGACAGAGCCTATTCATCGGTCTGGTATCGATTGGAGCAGTGCAACTTCTGCATAAAGCATGCGCGCGTGAAGTCACGGACGAAGGGCGAGGGCTGCGTCCGGCCTTGTGGGAGTCGTAGTAAAAATGCGTATTTTGAGCTTGAGATCCTCTGTGAAGTCGTAAAGCTGTCGAAACCCTCCCCGCAGCACGATAAAAAGACTGTAAGCTGGTCATAAGCCATTGCGCTTGAAGTGTCATCGCGAGCGTGGCCGTACTGAACAACGCAAGAATGTACGTTAGAACGTCCTTCTGCGTAGGCTCATGTCGGACACCGTACACTTACACGCATCCGCATCCACTCCCCAGCCGCACATCAAACCTGCACCCAAATCCTCCAAAATACCGTTCGTCTTTTCGTACACACCCAGTGACGATGGAATAGACGAAAACTTGCTCATCCTTCTCCACGGACTTGGTCAGTGCTCGCGTTGAACCTCCCTACAGAGACACCAAATATCGTGCACAGGTGACAGTCACATACCGTTTGCAAAGCTAGGGCAATCACTCCATCTCCCGCAAACAGCCACTCTCGCACTGCGTGCCCCTGAACAGTAAGTCACATGTGTTCGCCAGGATGATAGCAATGCTGAGCGATAGTCCACAGGATTCCGTATCTCTACGAGCAAGCTTTTCAATGGTACATGTCTTTTGATCCTCTCGGCGAGATTATCGAACGGCCAAACCCAACGGCAACTCTCGAGGACATGGTCAAAATCTTTGATCACCTCATTTTAGATTGTGCATGGCCTCCCGACCACATACATCTCTTCGGTTTTGGCCAAGGCGGCAGTATTGCTGCAGAAGCTACGCTTGTATGGTGGACAAAAGAACTTGCGAGGTCGAGGACGACGACACCTGACTTGGAAAAGGAAAACGTTCCATCACCTCATCTGGGATCAGTGGTCTCTGTGTCGGGCCCTCTTCTTTCTTATCCGACGCCGTCCAAACCATGTTCTACGCCTCTCTTACTCTTTTCGCGGGACTCGGTTCGCAAGGATGTATCCACTGGATTTTTGAAAGGATTCACACGTGTACAACAGGTTGTGAAGCCTGGGAGTCAACAAGAGGAGAGCATGCCACAGTCTCGAAACGAATGGGAGCCTATCATGCAGTTTTGGAGCGAAGTGTTGCGGAGGAGGATGGGAGACGGACTTTACGAAGTAATGAGTGGGACAGCGGGTCGAAAGATTGATGCCGAGCGTGCGGCCAAGTCGCGCAGCCTGACATGATCAAATGCGAAGGATACAGCCCGAAGTAATACAATGGTTAGGACACGGAGATCTATAGACCTGTATTCGAACGCGGTGATCAATCCTTGCCTGTATGACACCCGTTCAAAACTTTTCTCGGGAGAAATTTTGATCTAGCTGGAAGTAAAGGACATGATTTCGTTTTAGAGTAAAGTGCTGGAACAACCCAGTACAGTTATCCCGCTATGCATTAGGACTCTAACCCAGAGAAGTCATTAACGCCTCCCTCTCTGACCTATGCGGGTCCAAATCGTTTGGCAGTTCAAGACAGGTGTCCACCCAAGCCAATGCCCATGCGCCATTCCCCACTTTGGTACCACCAAGAACCCGTCGAGGTGTGACCTGTTCCCAGCGGAATCTGGTCGGTTGGGTGTCCGCACGGTCTATTTCAGGAGAATGGAGAAAAAATCAGTCATCAACACATCAGAGACCCAACATGAACGCACAATGCACAAGGCCCGTGTGTGGTTCATAGATACCTAACGGAAGATCTGCGCCGTCCGTCTTTGTCACCTGGCTCCCATCACCTTCTCCGTCAACATTCATCGTGCCGTTAAGCTCTTCCTTCTCTTTACCCTTTCCAGAACTAGACTCAAGGACACCTCCGCATGCGATTCTTGCTTCTTGCCGCATCTTGTACCATTCTGTATTCATTTCATGAACTCTTCTCGCCGCCTCCCACATCCAATTCTCCTCAGTAAGACCCTCCCGAGACAACATGCTCTTCCTGACGGCGCTATGCGGTCCATCACTAAATGGGCCCCATCCAGAGCCACCGAAAAGTGTAGTCGGGCCTCCTGCGCGATATACACCTTGATTTGTTCCCGAGAAAGTTTGACTTGGTGCGGAGATGACAGGAGCATTGCTGGCAGAGGTGGCTGTTGGGTCTGGGAGCTCACCGACAAAATCGCCTGGGATAAGACCCTTCGCAGTGATATCGGCGAGCACTCGATCTTCGTAATAGTCGTCTGTGACCCAACGCCCGTCTACAGATGACAGGGTGTAAACTCCAAACCAGAAACTGGGTGCACGCTGTCCTCTCACCAATGATCATTTTAGAACCGTGCAGTTTATATGCACTGCGTGCTGTGACCAACGTAACACTGCGAGTTTTGAGATGGGCACCGAGTTTGCCCGCCTGTATGAGTGCCTCTTTTTCCTGTTGTGAAGCACTGAGCTTCAGTGCAAGCGCGTTGCGGCGAAAGTAGTATAGCGAGTCTCGAAAGCCCGAGGAGCGTGCAGCATCGATAGCGAGCATGTATTGGCGTGTTGGATGTCGATCAGGAAGAACAAAGGTGCTACACTTGAAACGTCTACCTAGGAGTAGACCGGACTAGACTTTAGACCACAAGTCATCCGCAAAACGGGGTCTTCGAACCACTCACCGCCAAGAAGATTTCCATCGATGTCAATCTTTTGGTCACCTTTTTCGTCTGGTTCGGTAACGAACTCATCGCCTTCGATATAACAGACTTTGTCTCCAACTCTACGCCATGCACGGCCGCCTTCCTCGCCTTCCTCTCCGTCGCCCTCGCCCTCACCGTATTCCCCTAAGAAGCGGGCCGTTAGACCCTTTCCGCGACCGCGGCCTCTACCACGGCTACGAGCTTTTCCTCTTGTGCGTGCTGCAGGAGCGCTCGGTGCGGGTGCGCGCGCGCGTCCTTTCGGTCTCCCGCGAGGTCGAGCGGAAGCCTGTGCGTCGCGTTCGCCGCCCTCTTCGTCATGTCCGTCATCCAAAATACTACCCTCCTCTCCTTCCCCTTCTCCCTCCATATCTCCATCCGTGCCCTCCACGGTTGGCTCTTCCTCGTCCAAAGCGCCTTCGGATTCCTCATGCTTTGTGTGGACATCGTCTTCATCGGCATCATCGGGGACATCTGGGTAGGGGGTGGGCGTCGGGGCAACAGGCGTGTGAGACCGCCGAGTGATAATTGTAGCACCTCCACGACCGACACCGGGCCTGAGGATGATTTTGTGACTTGATATGCTGGTGCGCTTCATATGCGTCGTGTAGACAAACGATGATGATGTTTTATTTAGACTACTGTAAAAGCAAACAAGTTGTTACATAATGGAAACACTCAACGTGTTGTCTGTACACCATGTCATCTTTCCGGGACCTCCTCGAGGGTAGAATTGTCAGTATATCGTTATGAACCTGGTGTGTGTGCGTCCCTGACACAATACAGGACTTTCATGGTCAAAAGAAAGCGGACAACATCACTCGGATAGCACTCGTATCGAGCACGGCAAGTTGCTTGGACTGCTCGGATGCTATGTTGTACTTACTAAACTGTCTAAAGATCCTTTCCTTTATCATCGGCTTCATACTTCAATCACTGTGGGTCACTATGGGAACGTTTGCTCTCTCCACAGTTGTGGTTGCGCTGGTGGGCAGTTGCCAAGTTGCTTCCGTCTGGAGTTGCTGACCGCCCCCAGGTTGTTGTTCCGCCCTGGCCGATTTACAATAAACATCCTGTCAAGTGGGCGCCTGCGCAACCTGCCACGTCGAAAACCAAATGATGTCTCTCGACTGTTGATTCGTCGCAGTAGCTTAGTATATGTGAATGCAGCAGGCTTGGTAACTTGAGGTAAATCGCACCAAAGTATAGAGAAAATTGGATCTTTCGCAAATCAAGGATACAAAGATGCCAATAAGTGACCCTACAGTGCCCACTTTCCCCTTGCAAGTACCAACAAAAGAGGGGAAAGGGCCTCATCCCTCTAAAGTTCACAAGAGGAAGAAGAGCATGCGTGCAATGTGATATGACCATGGCCACCTGTACACTTTGGTGTTCAGGCGTTCCGACTGCACGAGCTCAACTGCAGCATGTCGTTTACTCTGTTTAAACAATGGCGATAAAATAGACTGTCAACCCAACCGGTGATGGCACGTACTCGAACGGGCTCTCATCTTTCTGCGCTTACGTCTGAGTCTGCGAGAACGCTTTTTCTTCCACTTCTCTCTCATCCTACAGGTAAGGAAGTGGATCTATGCGTGATGATTTTTAATACAAAGGGCATACCTGTCGGTCGATTAAAGTGTTTGAGGATAAGAGATGCTGATTACTCATGGGGAACATGTTTTGGGGCTTCGGTGCTGTATAGTATATTATGTAATCTTTCTCACGTTTTCGCTTGACTTCATTGAGAGTTGAGAGTCCTCTTGCGTCCTCCGTAAATGCGGTCGCGGATTATTCGATTGATTCAGTCGACTCGGCCACAGCGTCTTTTCCCTCCGCCCATTTCTGCCCGGAATTCTCTCCGTGTTGCTCTATCTCATCGCCGGATAACCCCCCTCCACCCCCAAATTCGCCGGTGGTCCTCTACTCAGCCTCCTCCGTTAGTCGACCCCTCCCGCCCGGATCTGTTCTACCATCTTATTCCGTTATCTAACGCCTCTCAATCCACCCCCGTATATGCGCTCTCTTTCCTTCCCGCTCCACCGCCGTCTCCACGCTCAGCGACCGTCCTCGGTTGGCTTCCAGCCGTCACCCACTCGGAAACCGAAGACGTCGATGCTGGACTAAATGACTTTGTCGAAAATTGTATGTGTTTGCCATACTTGCCTATCCACAACCTCTCTTAGTGGAATTCAGCACGATTTCGACCACTCTTGCACGAAGCAGTTCAGCAGGCACTTCGCGAGGGCGCCGATGACGTCTGGACCAACAGTGCAATCCAGGTTCAACAAGGATGGATGCACATTCATGGTTTGTCTCAGAGTCGCGCGGTCGGTAGCATTGACTTTGACACCTCATCAGATTACCGCAACCTCCCTGCCCTGGGCAGAATTGGCGATCCTGATGATATTATCGCCTCTGTGTTGGTTGAGGACGGCAAGGTGCGCTCTGATGTCGTGTCGCACGGTATCGCCTTATCTTCTTGACAGATTTTACCCGATAGCTATCAAGCTATGCCCTCCTATCGATTTTGTACCGCAGACGGACCAGTCCAGCTGACAGAGGGCCTCGCAAAGAAGCTTAGGAACGTGTTGGAAGACGTCGCTTTGCAAGAATCGCAATGACTAACATTTTCATACGATCCAAGTTAAACCCTCTGATGGATTCTCTGCATCGTGCACAATTGGCATCGGTGCTCCGATATGTCATGGAGTTGCCTTGCCTACAAGCCGTGCGGTTGCGTTTTGGTGGGTCCTGAAACTAGGTCCACGCACGCATGGAAATGACAAGACTTTTTTCGACTTCCGTGCTGTTGATTGAGATCCTTGAATGTCCAAGGTCATGGACAAATCTTCTTCGCTCGCATGGCACTGGCGAACGATTCCAATCGGTTCCACACTACATTTTTCTCAAGGGTCTTAGTTCCACTCGAAAGAACTAATGGCCTGAGGTTTCTTTGCGTCAGTGTTTCAAAGACAACAGTCATTTATTTGTCCCACTTGCGCTACTTTGAAGTCAACAAAAACCATCAAATTATCAGATTTTACAGATTCTGAGCAATGGAGAAAAAATGAAACATAGATTCAAGCATATTGTATGATATAGTCACAGTTCGGAGTGCATGACGGAGGCACAACATGACTGCCGGTAGGAGCAAGGTAAGAAGGCACGACACAGAAATAACCGAGTGTAGGGTGCGAATACGAGTGTTATGGTGAAATGAACGGAAGAGATTTGGAAAAGAAAGATAATGATAAGAAATCACACAAGAGAGATTTTTTTGGTCCAAGTCATAAGCCAATCGTCAGATGTCGTTAGTTCGTCTCGTCGTGTTATATGTATGCGCTGCGATAATTTGCTTTGTGTAACGTGTCGAGGTCGAAAGTCAAGGCCTAACCACGATATGAATCACGAGGCGAACGAGGGCCAAACAACCCGGGGCTTCCGTGGTCGGGAACAAGTAGAGTGGGTTCAACGGACGGTGGAGTCGGCGCCCTGCCATGAGCTGTAAGGTATATCAGTCAACGACTCAAAACATGAATCCCAAGCATGATCAAACTCACGCTGCCACGTAGCCCACGATTGAATTTGTCTGGGTTGTGGAACCGGGGGAGGCGGAGCGTCCTGCCCTCTTTGACTGCGACGACTTCTACGCTGTGGGACAGTGCGCCAAGCTGGGCGAGCTGATTGCATTTCTTCAGGCGGTGGCGGAACTTCAGGAGGCGGGGGAGGGGGGGGAGCAGGGCCTGGTGCCATCGGTGGTTTCCTGTGGTTTATTGCTGAGTTACTGCCAAGGGAAACAAGGCACCAAAAACAAACCACTCGGGATCAAACTCTCCACCAGGACCGTACTTCGACTTCATCATCATTAAATAACCAAGTTCGCTGTAGGACGGGGTAAACATAAGCGTTTGATATCACTAGATGGTAACGTACTGTTGAATGTTGCGACGTTCCTCACGTAGCTTGCCAACTTCACCCAAGAGCATACGAACCTCGGTGGCAAGGGCCTTACTGAATTCATCCAGGTACTGTAAAAGTCCACTTAATCTCATTGGTGCTATCATCAAATGGATTGCACGTACGCCTTGAACGTTGTAAGGGACCTGCTCGTGAGCGGTGGCACGGACAGCACTGATAGTCTCCTCGTGCTGTCGATTGCTATCGGTCCTCCAACCTGAGGCAGCTATGAGCATTGAAATTAATGGAAAAATTGAACTACTCACTGTCTGACAGAGCATTGAGAAGTTCCCTTTGCTCGGCATTCTGACGATGTAATTCTTCCATGACCTGTTCGATTCCTGTATTCGCCATTTGAGTCTAGTAGCGTTTGAGAGCAATCGTTCGACTTACCAGGTTTGCGTTCGTTTGCTAGCCTTTGTTCTTCCTCACGCTCCCTGGCTGCTGCTTGTTCATCTACGAGCCGCGCAACCATGCCCATCAACTCTTGCATCTGCCCATCTCGCTCCGCCTTCCAGCGCTGCTTCTCTGCCCAGTGTTCATCCATGAGTGCCCTCTTCTCTTCGCAGAGAGCCTGGTTTTGTTGGATCATGTTAGTGAGATCAATCAGTTGATTGCGCAATGCCTCATCTCGCTCCGCGGCCGCCATTCTTGCTTCGTTTTGCTCTGTCTCACGCAGTTGTCGCTCGTTGTCGAGGTCAGTACGGGTGCGAGCAAGTTCGTCCTCGAGAGCTGCAATCTTTGCCTGTCGCTCTTCATCCAGAAGTCGGCGCTCGTTCTCCAGGCGGGCTCGCTCACGCTCGCGTTCGGCAGCCAATAACTCTCGCTCACGTGCTATTTCCTCTCTCTCCATGTTCACAATTCGCATAATATCGGAGGCATGTCTGGAGGCTGATTCCGACGTGGCTGCCTGAATCGATTCAATAATCGAAGCTTGGTCCGCGTCACGGGGGGGTGGAACGGGAATGGGCGGAACTGGCGGAATTCCTGCAATTTTTTCTTCCAGTTCATGGAGCAGAGCATCACCACGCTGTCTTGTTTCCGCGTCTCTACGATCTTCATTCTCAAGAAATATGCGTTCCCTTTCATCTTCACTATCACGGAAGTCCCTTTCACGTCTGCCCTCGGCATCTTGTGCATCATGTACAAGTTGGCTCAGCTCGCGTTCTGCATCGTCCAGTCGTTCCTGCCGTTCGCGTAAAGCATTCTCGAAGTCCAAGTCGCCTGGTCCTGGAGTCAGCGGTGGATGTTCGGGTGGCGGGACGCGATGTATCATTTCACTAGGTGGTCGCTCATAGTCTTCTTCAGTAATCACAGAAGGAGGGGCTGCACCACGCGAAAGCGTGCGTTGCGGAATGTGTTCCACATCACCCATCACAGATGGAGTAGCACCACGAGAAGGAATGCGTTCAGGAGTGCGTCGGTCATCTTCCATCACAGAGGCAGGTGGAGCGGTGCCACGCGAGGGCGCACGCTCCAGAGGGTGTCGGTCGCCTCCCATCGCAGATGCAGACGATGGATGCCGACGCAGGGGCTCTGGTGCATCCTCCATGGGAACAGAAGGCCTTCGACCATGGCGTTCAGGCGGCATGGGAGTGTAATGATGTTCGCGCATTATATCAGGCGAGAAGGGACGGTCTGGAGAGTAATCTCAGTGTGAAGGTATCTTGAAGGAACACGGAAACTTACACGCGCGGGGCTCCCCTGGGCCTAATCGAATAATGGTAGGAGGCAGTGGAGACAGGGGAGCCACATGGGACGGTGGGGGCCCGTGGCTTGGTGGGGGATGAGGAGGACCGGCCATATCTCCCTCTCTTTCTCTTTGCGATGGTGGAACACGGGGTCGATCGCCGGCATCGTGCTCTTCGATATCCGGACGATCTGAGCGACGACTCGGATGGCGCTCGTGGGGGCGTCGACCCGGATCCTCGGGAGAGCGCTCTTCATCTCTTTCTCTCTCAGGCTCAGGACGATCCCTATCTCGGTGACGCCGATGTCGCGGTCTGCCTTCTGGACTCTCATCGTAATCATAAGACCTCGAGCGCCCACGCCGTCCAGGCGAGTAGTCGTATCCGCTATACCCACGATCGCTAGGTGGGTAGCGTCGTCTTCGGTATCTGTACCCATCATCAGGGTAGCGATATCGTCCGCGGTAGTCATCTTCCGGAGAATAAGACCAGGAACCACGAGGGTACCTGTATCGTCGTGATCGACGACCCCTGGGAGAAGGAGAACGAGGAATTTCATGAGTGACATGTGGCTCGGGGAATGCACGAATGCTAGGCGACGTGTGGATAGGCTCGTGGGACGTTGGTACTTGAACTACGGTCGCGGGTACTTGAACTGGATGTGGAGAACGGTCTCGGCTACCTTGCACAATGACGACAGGCTCCCTTACACTCGCCCTGGACCCTACTCGAGATGGTGGTACTGGTACAGGTGGCGGGTTGATGATAATAGGTCCAGTTCCAGGTTCCACTGGCATACCAGGTGGCGGAATGGCTATGGTGGGTTGTAGAGGAATTGCGCCATGCACTAGTGGGCTGGTATGAACGACAATGGGTTCTTGCCGGACTACCCCTGGGGGAGGAATTGCACCCTGTGGGCCCACGACAATGTGTTGTGGTCCCATTCGAGGGGTGCCAACGGAATGAGCTATTGGTACCACGGCGGGTACGTCTTCGGCTGGGACAGGTCGGAACCCAGGGCTGCGGGGTGGCAAGTATGTCTCCTGGGTGGGTGTCGAAGTCCTAGATTCGCGCTCGACAGGCGTTTGTGGAACGATGAATGTGTCGGGCCCAGGAACCGGAAGTGGTTCACGCGACATGTCTGTCGGTGGTGATGGTATTGCCGGCTCATCGAACTCTTCTGGGGGGTAACCGTATTCAGCACTCGGACCCGGCTCAGGATATTCCTCATATGGCGTTTCTGCAGGGCGGACGGGGCGACCGCCGTATCGTGAAGGATCTGGCATGTCCCATGCCCGAGGTATGACAGGAGAGTAGACTGGTGATCGTTCCGTCTCGGGTATTACGGGTGGTTGATAACCGGGTTGTGCAACAAAGCCAGGAGGGTGAAGATAACCAGGAACCACTGCCGGTATAAGCCCGGGAGGGGGGATAACGGGGGCTTGGCCTGCTGGCTGGGGTTGAGGTTGAGGCATCGGTACACCTATGAGAAATCAGTAATTATGCTGAATTCGTTGAATTCGGTTCATAAGTGTTAACCTGGTACTGCACCAACACCGAAACGTCTCAAATCATCCCTCAGCTGATCAACGCGAGCTGTGACGGCCCGTAATTCGGATTGTCGATCTTGCACATCTCTTGCAAGCCAGTCGTTGAGACCGCTCATGTACCTCATCAATTCACGTTGTTGATCCACTGTCGCGAGCTGAGCCATTCGGTGTTCCTATTCGCCGGCGTTAGCATCACTGTAAAAGGGCGGTAGTGAGAAACGCTTGCTCGTAGTATTGACATCAATGTGTCAAACAGGGGTAGTTGAACGACAGTCTGAGGATCTGTCAGTCAATGCCGACAAGGGGGTTTCCATCACTCACTGGGCCAGGTGGCATAGGCACATAAGCTGGACCTTGCGTCTGTTCGCCTGGTTGAGGTTGGCCATCTAATGCACCGGGTGGCGGCACAGCACGCCCCTAAACACAGGCTATTTCAATCTTATTCGTATGGAACTGACAGAACGACGTACTGGTCGATACCAACTAGTATATCCGCGGGGAAGATCTTCTCCCCCCAAGCGTGCTGGGGCACTCGGAGAGCGAGGTTCATCATCGTACAACGAATGAGGCTGAAGTTGGTGTCAAAAGAGGTGCAACAAACAAGTTAAAGAGCATACTAAGAAAGGACCAGGAGGCCGTGTTACCGGCGTCCGCTCTGGAACGTGTACTTGACCGGGTGGTGGCCCGTGTACACCAAGGTCTAGCCTGGGTGTGCGCGCGGGGCCCGGAACAGGTTCCGGGACAGCGGGAGTGACGGGAGGTCGCGGTTCTTCGGTTCTGACAGGTCTTGCAAGATGCCTTAGAGGAGTAATGGGACGTCTGGTTGGAGGTGGCTGGTGGAGTGGTGGGCGTGATGTCTCCGGGGACCATATTAATGGTTGTCTGAATGGGGGCGCTGACTCCCGCCTGAGTATTGGACTCGTGCTTCTTGACCTGGACGGTCTCGGGGCGGGTTGATAGACGAATGGTATCAACTGGGGTGGTGGCTGTATATCGGAAGGAACTGGTGCAGGGGGTATATTCAGTAGTTCCATCAATTGTTCGTCCAACGATGGACCAGGTGGGCGAGGTGCAGGCATATGAAGGGGAAGACGCCCTCGGTCCCGTCCTTGAACCATCTCCCTCCAACGGGAAAGTAAACTGTCTGCATCGGCCTCTGACTCTGTGACAGAACCTTCCTCCCTGCGCCTGCGTTCTCTTTCTACTGTTTCGGAGATTTCGACAGTTTCCGTCCCCTCCATTGCGACTCGCTGATCCCGCTGGGTTGTATCCGGGCGGGCAGTCATCAATGCCTGGATGAGGTTTTCAATATGGCGCAAGCGGTCAATAAT
Organism: Xerocomus amazonicus; assembly: GCA_038089295.1. Taxonomy (NCBI): domain Eukaryota; kingdom Fungi; phylum Basidiomycota; class Agaricomycetes; order Boletales; family Boletaceae; genus Xerocomus; species Xerocomus amazonicus. The sequence continues at coordinate 78,352 of JBBPKO010000050.1, forward strand.
TTCTGTGTTATCCTGCGGGGCAGGTCTGGTTTGTCGAAGCTCATCTAACATGTGGTTGGTTGAGGTCTGTCCTTCCCAGAGCGCAGTCGTCTGCTCCCGCAATTGCGTCAGCATATCTCGGATGGTGGTCAGTGAGATTCCTTCGGCCGGTGGAATTGGTCGGGCTGTAACGCTAGACTCAGTAGATTCTGTAGAAGGCGTAGGAGAAGAGGGGGGAGGAGTGGGGGAGGACGATGATGAGGTGAGGGAAAGTGTTGGCCCAGGGGATGACCCGGAAGACGAAATAATTGAAGGAGTAAGATCAGATGAAGGCGACGATGGCTCCGATAGTAAGCCAGGAGAGGGTGGAGGCACTACAATTTCTTCTTCATCCGTTCCCAAGAGGCTAAAGTCATCCGAATGATGGGAGGACAGGAAAGACATCATCGAACTCATTGAACTCATTGAAGGAGACCTGACGGGGGGTGGTGATAGCGTGATAACCGAATCTAGTCGTTGCAATCGCGGTCCGGCTGGCACAAGTCTGGGCTCAGAAATATCGCTCCTAGCGCCCACTGACTGGTCTTTACGGTCGGTAATGACACCTACAGATTGGTCCCTGTGGTCAGTAACAGCACCCACAGACTGGTCTTGATGGGGAACTAGCGGAGACTCCGGCCGCTCTGCGACGATGACCCTCTCCGTGGCAACTGAGCGGGTGCGCACGTAATCTGAAAGATCATACAGCTCATCGCGAATTATTCGAATGTTCTCGGCGATTTCGTGAGCCTCCTGGCCCCTAAAACGATCTATTTCGTGAATATGGTGAAGTAGCCGGTCGATTTCATGCGAGATGACCTCGGTACGTTCAGTATGTGTTTGTGCCGACTCCGTCTCCAATGGATGAATTGAGGGCTGATTTGTCTCCGGGGTGCTGACACTGAGACTAGGCGAAGGAACAGGCGAAGGAACATGTGTGACAAGAGCAGGGGATTCAGGTGGCGCGATTATTAAATAAGGTTCCTACAAGCAGTAAGTGTTGCATGTATAGGTAACAAAGAGTTAATAGGGCTTACAGTCGGACTGCGAAGACTTGATAAGAGAGAAGGTATTGTGGATACCTCGGAAGGAGCTGGAGCATCGGCCAGCGACCTGACGTCGGCCTGCACCAAACTGATACTGGTCGAAAGGCTAGAAACACTAGATACCGTGGATGGAGTTCGAGACAAGGATGAAGATCCCGTAGAGGTCGGCGAGGGAGTTGGACCGCTGGATGGCGAAGAAACAGGCTGAGAAACGGCGGCGGGGAGCGATGGCGGTGGTACCGGTGGGAGCCGCCGTGCTGACTGTACGGAGGTGGTGATCGTCTCTGTTACTTCTGTCAAGCTTCCGAAACTTGTGAATGGGGAAATGCTGGGATGCATAAATGACCTTTCGGAAACATCGCTCCTATCTTGAAGTTGGCGCGACTGGGTGAGAGGAGTTGGTTGTAGATGTGATGAGTCGTACGAAATATCGGTTTCTGAAGCCCACTGTGATGGATGAACAGAAGGAGAAGATTCGATTGTTGGCAGCGGGGCTGGCGACGGGATGCTCTCTTCGCTCACAGGAAGATCGCTCATGACGAACTCGGAAGATTCACTGGTAGATACTGTCGGAATCCGGGATGATTCGTCTTCAGAGCTCGACTCTATGGTCGACGGCAGAGTGATCGAGAGGTCACCGGAGCTCACTATAGATGGTGGGGGAACTATTGATACCTCAGGATGTTCAGACTCGAGGTCCCGACTAGCACTTGACATAGTGGGACTGAGCTCTGAGGCTGGAAGGGGCACTGACTCGGGCGCGATGTCCGGAAGAACATCCGACTCCGGGGATTGTAACGAAGGAACCGACGTGGGTGTCTTCGGAGGGGGCGTCGGTACCCTTTCAACGGAGAGGTCGATAACCAACGAGCGTGGTGTGCTCGCCTCAGAGGGAATCGTCTTGCATATAGACGCAGTCTCATAATGAGTCTCTGATTGTACAGTACGCTCACATTCGCAGAGCGCTGCTGTGACAAACTCTGTCTCCGTCTCCGTTTTACATTTCTCAGCGGTTACGAAATCGGTTGAGGCTTCTGTCTTGCACCTCTCTGCAGTCACGTATTCGGATGAGATATCTGAGGTGCAACGGTCCACTGTTTGGAATTCAGTAGAGGCCTCAGTTTTGCATTGTTCCACGGTCACATAGTCGGTTTCGGAAGGTATTGAGGGCAATGACTTGAATGATGCAGTCGAAGGAGAATTAGCAGTTTCGTACCCTTCACTACCTGAGGCATCCGGGATTTCGAGAGCGGATAAGGGTCCAGTAGATGGAGCAGGCGTGGGGGTGGTGGAGCGGCTTCTCGTCCAGGTACTTAACGTGGAACGGCTCTGCGACGGCGTATAACCTGAAGTGACGTTCTCTTTATCAGAGATGTGGCTCCTACTGTAATGCCTCCTCCGGATTCCAGGGCTCCTTGACAAAGAAGATGGAGATGATGACGTGTAACTGCTATAAGTATACGATCCGTCATGCGAATCGCCCAAATAGGAATTGGACTCTGTTCGCCGGTAAGAGAGAGTTGAGGGGACGATTTGCGTATTCGAACCACCGGACGTGAACTCGAGAGCCGTCTCGTCAGTTACGATACCAGTTGTAGTAGGACGAGTATCAGATGAGGAAGAATCGGACATAGTATAAAATGAATTGGTGGTTGTTCGAGGCTCGCTCGACGATGTCCTCGAAGCCGCAGAAAAGAAATTTTCATCCGAAATGTCAGACAAAGGGCGTGCCTTGGCCTTACCAGTCGGCGGTGGAGTGACGCGCACTTCGCTACCAAGCCTAGGACCGCTGGACACCGTCACAGGTGACCCGTCGCCCAGGATCACACCACCAACAAGACTAAGACCAAACCCGAGACCAGGCTTTGCATTCCTCGCACGACTAACCGCAGAGGCAAACTCCTCGTCCAAATCGGTAAGCGAGCTCGTGCGACGCAGAGAGCTGCTTCGACTAGGGGCAATAACACGTGCATCACCGGGATAGAGGTACGACTGATTGGACACGGCCGCATCATCCGTGGTACGTGTGTGATGCGGAGGGAACGAGGGTGCACGTGGCAGTGAACCGGTACTCGAAGAATCTGAGAATGTATGCAAATCTGACAAGCTGGGGATTGTGTGCAGAGGTGGGACGAACACAATCGACGCGGAACCAGACCCAGATGCAGAACCACCACCGGAGACGCTCGTGCCACTCGCCATAGAACGGATCGTTCGGATAGAACCTGCTGGGGATCCAGGCACTGAGCGATTCGGCAACGTGACAGTACGATCCAATGCTTCCCTACGAAGGAACATTAAGTAAACCATGTAGTTACAGAACTTAAAGACGAGCATACCAGATCGCGCTTACCCAACGTACTCTTTCTCTTGCACTCTCTGCCGCCAGCCGTTCAACACCATCGCTGTAAAGAAGCTGGAACGGACACAATAATTCCATCAAAGGGGGGCAGTCACCCTCAGCGATTTGAGCGCGAGCGGCGATAGTACCAACGTCCTCTTTCGCACTAGGGTGGCTCGGCGAAGGCACAGAACGCACTTCGGTGCAATTGAGTAGATCCAAAGTTACGACGCCCCTGCCACCACCAGAAGCAATCCAAGATAATAGTAGCATGTGTTGGTATAACAGCGCTTCGCAGCGTTGCCAACGATACGGAGGACCAGAATGCACGTTCAAGTACCACAATTCTCCTTTGCGGAGCGGCTACGTGTTGTGTTAGAACCAAACGAAAGAGAAACATACTAACACAAACCTCTCGACTGTCTCGTCCGTAGGCACCCAGCTCCGTCATATCGAATGGAGGAGGGATGATATTGCTGTTGACACTTTTTGGAGTGGTTGGTTGGTTGTAATTATTGCTTACATTCTCTGAAGTGGGCTGCTGGCTTCTATCGGTCCGTGAGGCTCGTCTACGGAGGCCAAAGTGGCCATCAGACTTGATGACTGGTGAAACAGATGATTCAGTGGATGATTGAGGGGCGCGCTCCTTCCACGCAGCGACAATGTTGCGGACTGATGTGAGAGGAGAACGAGGAGAAGTTTGGGGTCGACGCAGGGACGAAACGATAGGCGATATGGCGGACGAACTCGTTGCGCTCCTTGCTTCAGCAAAAGTATTGGAAAATGTGCTCGCGAAATCACTTGGACTAAATTGGGTGGCACTTCTCCCAGTCGTTGTGGTCAGACCTCTAGTAGGTGGCGCAAGGAGTGATGAGGATGAGAGAACATCCGAAACGGAGGAAATGGTTGATCCAGCCTTGCTCTTCGCCGGGGATGAGGGGCGGGACCCATAGCCGGTTGTAGTATATCCATAACCAGCTGTGCTACTCATGTAGGGCGTGGACTGACTGTGCGGGAAGAATGGGCTATGTGCACGGTTACTTGGCATTGAGGATGTGCGAGAATGGCTGAATGAAGTGTCGGAGGGCGAAGCGCGATCTTCGAAAAAAGCGATGAGATCGCCGGTTCTTCTTCCAGTTGGTCGATCAGAGGCCAAATCAACCACAGGTCGACTGTGGAAATGACTTGGAGACGCGGTACCGACACGGTGAGCGGAAAGGCGGGGACCTTCAGGAGCCGGACGGGCACCATCTCGGATATGGGATATAGGACGTGAGGGGATGTTTTCCGTGCGTTCTGAGATAGTGCTTAAGCGATTGCCTTCACGGTTGTAGAGAGAATACGTGTCGAGACTGGTTGAATGTGATGGGGTAGTTCCGGTGTAAGACAGTCCTGAGCCACGCGACCACTCTGTGAGCATGTCTTCAGCGCTATCGAGTTCGTTATCGAGGTCGTTCAGAGTTGCCTCAACTTCGGCTTGTTCTCCAATGGAGTTTTCATCGGAATACGAATCGTACGAGTTGCTAGACCTAGTTGGCGAAACATTGACGCGGCGCATGCGGCGATCTGAGGCAGCATCCTCGCCGTCTGAGGAGGCAAGTGGGGTATCTGGAGCGGCTCACCATGAGTAGGCAACATGGATCGAAGGAGAGGACGGACCAGTGCTTGCATAAGAGTATCTTGATGGTGAGAAGATGGTTTGTGAGTTAGTAAACGAGGAAAAAGTTGCGGTCCCGAATGGAGGGGACCTCGTATCAGCACTGGAACTGTAACTAGACATGGTCAGTACATGAGTATACAAAAAATCAGATCGCTCAGGACTTGGTCGCGACGAAACTCAACCAGTTTAGGGTCGACTCGTTCGCGGTCGCGGCCGTCCACGTGACCGTCTTTCACTGCTTAGATAATCTATCCTAACACTCAGCCGCCATCATGGCCGACGATATGGACGTAGACCCACCCGCGACGGGACCAGGCAAGAGCGCAAAGGACGACGGAAAGGACAAGAAGCGATTCGAGGTCAAAAAGGTACATTCACCACTCCTTGTCCTTGTCATCTCCTTCTTGATCCCTTGAAGTGGAATGCTGTAGCCTTGTGGGCCTGGGGTACGCACACTTTTTATCGTCCTCATTTACCGCTCTCACCTATACACAGACATCGTGGTCGATAATTGTGCCATCTGCCGCAACCACATTATGGACCTTTGTGTGTTCTCTCTTTCCGTTCCATAAATTTAATCTTCTGCCCCCATAGGCATCGATTGCCAGGCAAATCAGGTATCAGCATCGACAGACGAATGCAATGCTGCCTGGGGTATTTGTAATGTATGCATCTTGCTGTCTGCCCCATTTACCGGCTAATCCCGCTCTAGCATGCCTTTCACTTCCACTGTATCTCGCGGTGGCTGAAGACAAGAAACGTCTGTCCGTTGGACAACCGCGAATGGGAGTTACAGAAGTGCGCCTCGTTCTCTGGAGATCCAGTTTCATCGTTCAACATCTTCTGCAGATACGGTCGCTAACTCATTTGCATCATCCTTTCTTGATAACTGTATCATACAAATCCGCATGTGTACCATTCTCTATACTCCTAGTGAAACACCTGCATGCCGACGACGCTTCCCTGTGCATCATTCCGCCAGCCCGAGAATATGGTACACAACACACGATGGCCACAGTCGTTCGTGTTTACAATCCACTCCCCACGAGCCGGGGGGGTGTGGGCAAAATTCGTTCAAGCTCTTCCCGTAATGGCTGATCTTGAAGAACGGAAACTGGCCACGATTTTTCCCATTCCTCCTTAATCAGTGTGCTCCAATTTGGTGACGGCGTCGGTAAAATATGAGAGAAGTCTTTCACAATGAAAGGTTTGCGGTCCTATCGTCGCGGATTCCATAATAAGGCCACCGAGAAACAGGATACAGAACACGCATAACGGACCTGTAAAGACTCCTCGTGCACGAGACTGCTCGGATACGCTGCAAACCGAATGTTCGAGGAGTGCTCAATGATTGGGTCCGATGCACTCTCCAGATACACGTCAACTTCTGTCGAGTTGTGCATACGGAACTACGAGCAACGGTCAATCAGAAATGAAAAGAAAGAAAGCGATCGTGATCGTCTATTACCTGGTGACAGCCAACCACGATTACACAATTTGATAAATCATGGAGGATGATACTCCCACTGACGCGCGGCAGCAAAATAACTGATCTATGGACGCGCTGTACATAGAACGCTGTGACCTTTGCTTGATCCCGCTCTCTAGGAAACAGATTCACAATGCAGCTATCAAGATCGGACACCGAAACCTCCGCCGATGAGTTCAAACGTGGGACATCGAGGATGGTCAAATAACGATGAGAGAGCCTAGCCAAGGCCATTGGAAACTCGATCTGAGTTGACTGTGTCTTTATGGGAGAAGATCTGACAACCAATTCATGTCCAGCCGAGTGCTTCGGCTTTGAAGGCTTTCGCTTGAATGAGAACTTGGGGGCAGTAGCTGAGGCCGCACGGAGTTCTTCGATGCTCTTCTCCAGCGCCTTAAGTTGCTATCTAGAAGTATGAATGAAAGCTTTTCTATCGATTAAGCATACAACCTACGAGCTCGCACTGCCTCTGGTCATAACTCGGAAGACTGCCAGCCACGTCACTGAGACTCTTTGCTAAACGCGACAAATCAGACACTGCGAGCTGTACCATAGCCGGAGAGACATCTTGTTCGCTCTTCAACCGGGACGCTAGCTCTGTTGATTCGTAGGTTAGATTTATAGGGTAGGATATAGTTTGGGACGGATCAGACCAGACGCGGAAGCATTGAATTTCGCACAAAATTCGTGAGCCAAGGTCCACTTGGGTTCAAAGCCGGACATGACCACGAAGTAGGATGCAGAATGAATATTTGGGTAGCAGTAAGAGTCCTGTTCGTTGTGTTGACACAACCTAAAAACCGATTCTATTGTTTGGTCACACCCACACCACAACAGCTCATGTGAATCCGTTAAACCCGCCCTCGGCTGCCCCCCTTCAGCGCTTCATTCACACTAACAAAATGGCCGAGATTGACGCTAGCATTGCCGGAGGATTCTGTGGTCGGTGGTTATTCGCTCGTCTTCTCCTCGTCTGCTAATAATCTCTATCAGGTGTGTGCATTTATTCGGCATTTGCAAGGTGGTGCATTACCCGTAAGCTCAGACTGACTCTCTATTTCCTAGTTTTACTGAAACTGAACGTACATCCTTGCTCTCGTGCAGATCCATTCGGTACCGATGTACGATGCTGCGGTGGCCCGCGAGGATGCTGTGGTAGTTGCTGCGATTCTTCATTCAATAAGGATGACTTTGATGAACGGGTGAATAAGGCACAGGCAGAATATGCGCCCCCTGCTAAACTTGTTGACTCTCAACCTGTACCATCACATGGCATGTCTACCGTCACAAACAATCCAGAGCTTGTCGGTTGACTTGTAGCTTTTTACTTTGCGTCCGTTTTATCTTCAAACGTTTGTTCCAAACACCCAGGCGAGGCTAGTCAGACAACCAACGACAGGGACAGTACGGTTACTATTGTTTTGACCTCCGGGTAGTCCTGCCAAGTCTATAGACTAGAAACTTAGCAGGGCCCTGGGCTTTCAGTGATTTTCGCAAGACGTTTGAACAATGTTTCAGGCTGTCAAAACCATGTATCTTCCAAGTCCATTATCTTTGCATCCGAGTAGAAGAGTCCTAGTTAGTAGATGAATGTTCTCATATTCACCTACCTGCCCCAAGACTTGATTGACTTGAAGTGCTCGCGCCGGTCGCGTTGCTGCCAAGTTTCGGATTTGTGTAACCAGCAACTTGACAGTGCGGCCTATCAATCAGAGATCAACACAGTCGCATACGGTATTAGATCCATATGCGGAATAAAGTTCAGCGTTTCAGTATGTTCCACTGCTTGCCCAACAGTTTAAACACCGTGCTGATGCCTCAGTGTATCAGCAAGTCGGCTTGCAGTGGTAGGTCGTCAACATACCCGCATTCTGTGCACATGGCAGCACAGGAATAGGTGCAACTAATGCACTGTAAACTAGTCAGGGTTCTTAGTATCCTAGCTGGATGGAACACTGCCGACGGTGCTGAATCAGAGCCCCGGCGCTAGCACAGGAGGTGACTGTAAGCGAAAACTTACTTCGTTCCTTGAAGTCAATGGCAGATCACGCTAAGGTGTGCTTACATTCATGAAGGCAGTTACATCAAAACGTTGAAATGAGGTGATACTTGCTAACCATCCGTGAATATTTTAGCCTGGGGAACTGTTCATTCGACGGTTGGATTCACTAGTGTCCCGCCTTTGGTTTTCTTACACCAAAAGACATAACGGCGGGTCGGCGACTTCAATGACAGGGTTACTTTGGAAGCATTCAGCAGTCCGTTGCCCCTGGCTTATGAATCATAACCGCTAATAGGGAGAAAATTGTTTCATTGCGACACAACGCAAAGTGTCCACAGGACACTGATTCTCCTTCCTGTTGCTCAGGAAGGAGCATTTGTTCAAAGCTTGTCTTAGTCTTTGAAACACCAAATACCCATCGTTCAAATTGCAGTTGGCTGGACGCCACTCCGGTCTGGTGGACGGGGGGGTGACGCGTGCGCAAAATGCACTCGTCAGCGCATTGGCAAGCACAGGATGTCAACGGCCAGAAAAAACGCGGGTGGGTCGCGGCAAGATTTTGGAACGGTCGAATGGCACGCTTACAACTCGACAACAACGATCCGTATAATCCCTTTGACATAATCTTGGATGCTAGATATTCTACGCTAGCAAAGGCCAGGGGATCAAGTCCAAGCCGCTCATCATGATCAGGTAGGCCATTTTTGTATGTCTCTGACTGAGGTCGCGACGTGCCACAGTGCTACCCCCAATAAAACCCTTTTTGGAGTAAAATATTCGAGTTTCTGGCATTGTTCCCACCTGAGCGGCATGACTCACCCGATCAACCGCTGCAAAAAACTATGGGGAAACCTTGGTGTGGCCGAGTCAGAGTCATACACTGGAGTCGCAAATAAATTTCGGTGGTCTGACTCGCTCTCGGTAGCGTGTGGCAGCATTGGCCCCGCTTCCCAATTCTACGAGCTGCGGACAATTGAATGGAATGGTGAGCACTGCAGGGCGGGTGTTGATCGCCGCGCGCACACCGTGCGCGCGAAAACCACCACATAGGTAACGGGACAATTCAAGCTCACTGCCCTTCGCTCCTGAATTCAAGGGCACCAGAACGTTTCTCCGTAGACACCGGCCAATTTAACATGTAGTCGCATCGGAACGGTCGACTTTTGTCCACAGCTTGGAACTAACCGGTTATTTTGCCGTTCTCATAGTAGCCGTGCAAAACCACATTAGAATCTCTGGGGCAGCTATATGAAGAACAGCCTGCTGGGGAAGAGAAAGGTCCCCTTGGTAGATAATTAGGGGTTTGCAGATAGCAGATGCCTCATAAAAAGTTATGTTATGTCTACATGGGGATAATCAGATACACCAACAGTTTATCTATAAGAGCTGGGGTGGATGCTAAGTACAATATGGTGGCCAGGTCCAAGAGTAAACACAAACGTTTCTACGGTAAGAATTAGAGCGAATAGCCCGCAATAGAATACAGCATAGCCAATGTCCGAGAAGAACGAAATCAAGAATGAGAAGTGGAGTCATCGTTGGAAGCTGTAGTACCTGATGGCACTCTGGGCCATGAGACAACAAGAAGACCATCATTCATCGATGCAGATATGGTACTCATCTACGGAAGTATGTTTACACCCGCACAGGATGGACGAAGAATGAGTCAAGACTTACCATAGTACCCTTTGGTACATGGAGTACACGTTCAAAACGGCCGTATTTGATTTCCTTGGCAAGGTATTGAATATTACTTCCCTGGTCAGAGGGCACTCTGGGCCGTCTTTCCCCAGAAATGAGGAGGTCGTTCTTGTCCAGATGGACCTTGACTTCGTCTGATTTGATGCCAGGGAGTTCGAGGGTAGCAGTGATGCGTGACGAAGAGGGATCGTCGCATAATTCAAGTCTGTGAAATCGCATCAGTGAGCTGCGCAAATCGAGGTTGGTGAGCCAGCGTACCTAGGCTTGTAGACGAGATTACCTTGGCGTACCCTCCTCTCCAGAGCGACGTTCTGCTCGCGTAGGATGTGGAGCACATATCTGCGAGCCAGAGCACGATCCAGCGCTCGAAAGCGATCTTCTTGAGTGGGTTGGGAGGACAGTTTGCGTTTGATTAAGGTGGTAGAGATAGGGGTCATAGAAGGATCTTGAGTGTGTGTTCAAGAGGCGGGTACTGTGTGTTCGGCTCATCGTCAAAAGTCCGAAGTCATTATATATGACTGCAGTTTTATGATGAGTCGGCCGGCCGGAAGATGCTGAAGCGCTGAGTAATGACATAGCCATGAAGAAGCTGTGCAAGGCAAGTCATGTTGTCCAGACCGAGGTGACGTTGGAGTCATCACAGCCAGTCAGCTAAAGAACAACACTGCAGTGCATGAGTATCGCGATACAGCGATGGGCTCATGTTCGGGCATTCGAAATACTAGATGAATGAGCCCGAGTATGGAATGTACTCGAAGGTGCGGAGCAGAGCAGTTGTGGTCCGATACGGTCACGCCCGTAAAAAAATCGTCTTCGTGACATCCAAGTCACGACAGTACTGCCACTTACTTGCACTCGTCGTTCGACAACTCTTTCTTCCACTACCACCAGCGATGAGCAAAGTGGTTTTTGGTGCGTGGGCCGTCTTTTGACTTGTGCGTGTTTAGCTTCATGTGGCACAGTCGGAAATGTGCCCTACAATATGGGCGAGGAAAGTGTTCTTCCTCTTCTTTCCTTGTCGTATGTCCTGAGCATTCCACAGGAACAGCTAATCGATGTCTTCAAGTCCGTCGGTCATGTCGTTGGTTTTAGGTGTGACCCTCAGTCGTCCTTCTTTGGTTCCCCTCACGCCGCCTTAGGCTCGTCTTCGACAGAGAAACGGGAAAACCTAGAGGTTACGGCTTTTGTGAATTTGCTGGTACATCCAATTCATCTCTTTTCCTTGGATTCTTGACAGTTGTCTGACCCGTCCCGACCTTTTTGTCCCGACTCGTTGTGCATCCATCAAACCCATATCTCCCATCGATTCTCGTGTCCCTCAAGACCATGAAACTGCCCTTTCCGCTGTGCGAAATCTCAACAATGTCGATGTTGGCGGACGTCCCTTGCGAATTGATTTGGCGGACTCAGACCCTTTTCTCGAAGGCAAAACTACAGTACGAGGCGAATTACTAGACGGTAGTGACCCAAGAGGACATTGGCGTGATCGTCATCGTGACAGAGACCGAGACCGCGACCGCGATCGCGACAGAGACCATTATGATCATCATAGAGACCAGAAGCCTCAAGATCCGTCCGCCTTTTTGTCCTCCCTGCCTGCTGGCGTTCCCGTACCCCCCGGGTCTACCGCATTAGATTGCATCAGTCAGACACTCGCCACGATGAATCCAGCTCAGTTAGTGGAAGTGCTGGCACAAATGAAGGTGTGCAGAGGTTTCCAGAAACATGTCCGACAGTTTTACCAATCATACGTCGACCGTGGATCGATTTCTTTTTTATTCTTTCCTTTAGGCATTTGTGATTACCCATCCTGAACAAGCACGAGCGCTGTTGATCGCACACCCTCAGTATGCCTATGCGCTCTTCCAGGCGTTGTTGTTGAACAAGATCGTAGATCAGACGGTCCTTCAGGTATGTGCGACCTTGCGGTGCACGACTGCCGATTCTCCCGAGGAGTACCTTTTTTTTTGAACCGCTGTCTGTAGCGCATGTTGCAAGCCACTGTGGGCAGTACTGCACCTGCGGGACCTCCGCAGCCAGCCCCACCTCAAATGCCAACGTATCAACAGCCCCCACCGTTACACTCAACACCAGTTCTGCCCCCTCAAATGCCTGTCCCTCCACCGGCAGGCCCAAGTATGTATCAACAACCCCCGCACATGGCACCGCAGCATGCCTACTATCGACCGCCGCCGCCGCCACCACCCCAACCGGCACCTTCGGCACAAGCGCCTCCAAGCTCGGTACCAGACCTCAGTATAGATCCTGCGCAGCGCGTGAGTGCATGATGTCTGATAGCCATTGACGCTGATTGATTCGTATCTTTACAGCAAATGCTACTTCAGGTACTGAGCCTGACACAGGATCAGATCAACGGGCTGCCGCCAACGGAGCGCGATGCCATTCAGGCCCTGGTACGTTTTTGTAACGTTTTTCCCCTGACCTTGTTGATTCAATCCGATCACAGCGGAACCAGTTCATGGGCGGGATCACCGCATAAACAAAAAAAACGCGTCTTGGCTCCGAGTTCTTTCGCGCTTTCGGATTGGTTCGGAATTTTTTTTGGTAGCAGTTTCGCTCCGATCCATTACGAACAACATGACCACGCCCGACTGTGCCATTTTGTATCTAAACTACTCTAAACCTTTAAACGAGTTTATTTTCGAGATGTCGCGACTGTTTGAGTGCGACGAGTTTGCCAGTGATTTCGTCCAGTGGTACAATCTCGGCCCTCGCTTTCGTACCCACATCATCCCTATTTCGGACGTTGACCGACCGACTATCGAGTTCTTCTTGGCCGACGACTAAAAATGAAGGTCGGAACGGATCCGCTCCCGCTCCACAGGAGGCTGCATGGAAAAACTTACCCAAAAGGAAATTGTATTGTGCGATTTCGCCGTTGCGAATCTTCTTTGGAAGGGTGTCAGCGCCATTGTCCACGTCAGCGAACAACCCCAAAGTAGTCAACTTGTCCGCGATTTCCTGCGCATACTCCTTCTACACACAGCATGTACGCCAAGAGTGTCTTGAGTATCGCAGACGATCAGAAGAAATGCACACGACTCACGTACGGAACGGCAACAGGAATCACGAGCACTTGGCGGGGTGATAGCCAGAACGGCCTGTGTGCGACCCCGACCGTCCGTCATCCAGCCATGCACATGTTCCGCACACCACTTACCATTTCCCACCAAAGTGTTCCGTGATAATAGCAATGAACCGCTCCAAACTTCCCAAGATGGCTCGGTGAATCATCACTGGCCTCGATATCATTTCTTCAGCGGAACGGTACTTGAGACTGAACCGTTCCGGTAACTGGAAGTCAAGCTGGATAGTCGCGCATTGGAATGACC